>CAUYQU010098899.1:0-34687 GCA_963574635.1 Cheracebus regulus
GATAGCATGGGGAGAAATGCCAGATATAGGTGAAGGGGAGGAAGGCAACAAATTACACTGCCACGTGTGTACCTATGCAACAATATTGTATGTTCTTCACATGTACCCCAAAACCTAAAATGCAATAAAAAAAAAAGGAAATTAATGAGCTAAGCATCCAAATCAAGAAATTAGAAAAAGAACATCTGTGTAACCCCCTTCACACACACACACACACACACACACACACACACACACAAAGAAAATAAAAACAGAAATAAAATGAAGTAGAAAACTAGCAGCTGGGCACACTGGTTCACGCCTGTAATCCCAGCACTTTGGGAGGCTGAGGTGGGTGGATCACTTGAGGTCAGGATTTTGGGAACAGCCTGGCGAACACAGTGAAACCCCATCTCTAGTAAAAATGCAAAGGTTAGCTGGGCATCACCTGAACATGGAAGGCAGAGGTTGTGGTGAGCCAAGTTCATGCCACTGCACTCCAGCCTGGGCAACAGAGTGAGACTGTGTCAAGAAAGGGGTGGGGAGGGGGAGAGAGAGAGAGAAGAGAGAGAGAGATATATATATATAGAGAGAGAGAGAGAGAGGAAGGAAGGAAAGAGAATGGAAAGAAGGGAGGAAGGAATCTATAGAGAAGATTAGTGAAACTAAAAGCTGGTTCTTGGAGAAGACGCACAGGACAGATAGGATTTAATGACTTAATTAGATGTGAATATATAGTGGGACAGATTGTTCAAGAAGAAAAGACCAGATATTATAATAATTTTAACAGTGACTTTATCTGATGTCCCTTCATATTTCTACTACTATAGAATTAATTAGTCTGCTTTTAGTCTAGTAAACAGAACCTGCAACTGAACTCTCAGATTTTTTATGATACTAAAGCATAAATCTGATTAAAATTTAAACTTTCTCTTTTAATAGTTGGGTTTGGATAACCAGAAACCGGACACCTATCCTGTTTCTGATCTTATGTATTCTTTTGTGAATATAGTTTCTGTAACAACTTGTTTTAACATTTGGGACATAGACATTTTTGTCTTAGAAGAAAAGAATTAACAGAATAAACAACTAACTCCTTTTTCCTCTGGGAGGATATGTATACCTGGATACACAGATATGCATTGATAGCTAAAGAAGTCTATTTCAGCAAGTTTCTTCCTTCTTCCCTTCTTCCTTTTTCTTCCCCCTTCCTTCCTTCCTTCAGGCAATCTTATTCTTTATGTCATTGGGACCAGAGGATTTCATCTCTCTGCACATGCACCTGGCATGGTCAAGAGGAAAAACATTTGGATATAAAATATCTTTCATGTCAGTAAAACATGAAAGAATTACTCCTTTTGCTTTTTGGTCTTATCTTGAGAAGAGCATACTATGAGAGCCGTTTAAGAGCACAGTCATTTATATGATCTGTGTAACATCTAATGTTCTGTGAACTGTCAGATACTTAGTGCTCAACATCATAACTACGCAGGGAACAGACTTCACACCAAGTTTCTTCATACTAGACCTAGGAACACTAAACTTTGATCATCTTCATGTCTTTTGGAAATGGAGAAGTAAGTTCTTACAGTTATTTTTTTCATTCTCTGACGTGGATCAAATAAGTAATCTTTGGTCTTATAATCTTATAATCTACTAATCTTAGTAATCTTTGGACAGATAAATCCACTTGGATCAGTTTCTTCAGACAAGCATACATACTCATTCCTAAGAAGTACTTTAAATGCATTCTGCCTTGAAAATGGATTTGTGTGTACTTTATTAGGATTCCTTTTTAAGTTTTTAAACTTATGCTAGATGTCAGATAGCAAAGATTGTCTCATGTTCTAAGAAAATAAATAGCCAACTATACTTTCACCCACATTCCTATTAAAGTCAACACGGAAAGGTTTCCTAACTGAATGAATGACATGATACAGATATTTTGCTCACTTTCTGCATATGCCTCTTTCTTTTCCTCTATTTTCCTTTTTTCCTGAGAACTGCTTTGCAGAAGACTTTGTCATGAAATACCACATGCCATAAAAAAAATTAGCCTACATCTTTTCATGATTGTCTTAGTCCATTCAGACTGCTATAATAAAATAGCTTAGACTGAGTAATTTTAAAACAATAGAAGTTTTTTGCTCACCATTTTGGAGGCTAGAAGTGCAAGATCAAGGCAGCAGCAGATTCGGTGTCTGCTGAGGGCTTGCTCTTGGCTTCACAGATAGTGCTGTTGCGCTACATCTTCACACTGCAGAAGGGCAAACAGCCTCCTTTGGGCCATTTTGTTTTCTGAATATAATGGAAACATTTATTTATTTACTCATTCATTTATTTATTCATTCATTTGCAATTATCCTTTGAGCAATTACTGTTTGCAAACAAAAAAAAGTATGTTATCTGTCATTAATTAGATAATGAAGATAACAGTTCTATATGAAAAATCTATAGTTGGTCTCACAAGCAAAGTGTGCTGGGAAAGCAAAAACAGAAGGAAAAAAACAAATTCTTTACATATTTTCTCTTTTGAGTAAGACGCTGTCCTCTACGATGTCAGTCTCCTACCAGTGATACAACTAGATATTTACATCTCCCAAACCAAAGTACAAATTTCAGCAGTAGAACCTTGTTCCTCATTATTTTCTTTTTATTTTCAACTTTTATTTTTGATTCAGGAGATACATATGCAGGTTTGTTACCTGGGTATATTGCATGATACCTCAGGCCTTTTTTATAAGAGTACTAATCTCATTCATGAGGGTTCCACCCTCTGACTTAATCATTTCCCAGAGGCCCCATTACATAATACCACCAAATCAAGGGTTAAGTTTCAACATATAAATTTGGGGGGAGCCAGGCACAGTGGCTCATGCCTGTAATCCCAGCACTTTGGGAGGCTGAGATGAGCAAATCACTTGAGGTCAGGAGCTCGAGACCAGCCTGGCCAACGTAGCAAAACCCTGTCTCTACTAAAAATACAAAAAAATTAACCAGCATGGTGGCATCACTAATCCTAGCTATTTGGGAGGCTAAATCAGGAGAATTGCTTAGCCCGGGAGGCAGAGGTTGCAGTGATAAGAGATTGTGCCACTGCATTTCAGCCTGGGCAAGAGAACGAGACTCCACCTCAAAAAAAAAGAGAATTTGAGGGGAACAGAAACATTCAGACATAGCAAACGTCACTGGAGGTCATCCCAGAAAAGAGAAATTTGATTCACAGTTTATTAATAGGTGTTTTTTCCTATCATCATATACTAGAGGGAGGAATTGACTAAAATGTGCTTCCATCATTAGGTGAAAATGTAAAGAACCTAAATCTTCAACAATATGGTACTCATTAAATATTCATTCAGAGGGCTGGGTGCAATTGCACACACCTGTAATCCCAGCACTTTGGGAGGCCAAAGCGGACAGATTACATGAGATCATGAGTTCAAGACCAGCCTGGCCAACATGGTGAAACCCTGTATCTATGAAAAATATAAAAACTAGCTGAGCATGGTGGCAGGTGCCTATAATCCCAGCTACTCAGGTGGCTGAGGCAGAAGAATCGCTTGAACCCAAGAGGTAGAGGTTGCAGTGAGCTGAGATTGTACCACCACAATCCTGGATGACAGAGCTAGACTCCGTCTCCAAAAAAAAAAAAAAAAAAAGGATATCCATTCAGCTAAGTGCTGTGCAGCCAGTTAAAAGTAGATTTTACACTGGTCACAGTGGCTTATAATGCCTGTAATCCCAACACTTTGAGAGGCCAAGGCAGGAGGATCACTTGAGGTCAGTAGTTCAAGATCAGCCTAGGCAACATAGTGAGACTCCATTTCTACAGTTTCTAGAAGACAATACAGTTTCTAAAACCAAAAAATAAATGAATAAATATACACACACACACACACACACACACACACACATATACATATATATGTAATTTTTTTAAATAGGATTTTAGAATACTATTTAATGACATGAAAAAATGGTCATGATAATGATAATAGCTAACATGTATTGGGTGTCAGCTTTATGCCAGGCACCTTTCTAATTGCTTTTCTAATTAACAGGTTAATCCTCACAGCAGTCTTATGTAAGAGATATCATTGTTATCCCCATTTTAAAGGTGAGGAAACTGAGGCTCACAACATTTAAGTAGCTTGCCTAAAGTCAGCTGGTGAGAGGCAGAGATAGAATTTAAACTCAGGCAGTTTGGCTCTTTTAAAGCCCTTGCTCAAACATCATTACATATCTGTAAATTTTTTTATGGAACTAGACAAATTATTTTTTATTTATCTAGAAGTAAAAATAACCAATCAAATTTTGACAAAGCAGAATTGGTGGACATATCCTACCAGGTATGAAACTATGCTATAAGATATAGTAATTTTTAAAATTTCACAGTGTAGCTGAAATAGAGAAGAAATAGATTAAATCAGAAGAGAATGGCACTTTTTATGTTCATAGGGAGAAGACTGGATATACCTAAATACTAAAGAGTGATAATCACTAATAGAGGAATTGTAGATGGTTTTTTTTTCTTTCCTCTTTTTCGTTTGTACTTTATTTTTAAAATTATCTATAGTGCCAGGAGTTCAAGACCAGCCTAAACAACATAGAGACCCTGTCTCTACAAAAGAAAATTTTTTAATTAACTGGGTATGATGGTACATACCTATAGTCCCAGCTACTCAGGAGGCTGAGTTGGGAGGATCACTTGAGCCTAGGAGTTTGAGTTTGCAGTGAGCTGTGATTGTGTCATTGCACTCCAGCCTGGGTGACAGAATGAGACTCTCTCTAAAATATAACAACACAGAAAACCCAAATTATCTATAGTGGGCATTTTAAAATCATCCAGTATTAGCAAGTTTATTTTTAATGCTTTATAACTTCAAGTTTTAACAATATTTTATTGGTGTAACATATTGCTGTTTGATTGTATGCATCATGTACCCTGCGTTTTCTAAGTTGCTTACTCTGCAGAGTTAATTCTCTAAAGTGTTCAATATATTGTTCATTTGTTCAAGGCCTAAATTAACCACTCACACAGAATCACCAATCCAGTCTTCCTTTTTGGTAAAGATGGAGAAAAGACAGTGGAATTATAGCCCTCTTCTGGCTTAGGGTTCAGGAGAAGGATTTCAGAACTTTTTACTTATTTTTAAAACCCAAATTGCTTATTGATGATATAAAGAAAAGCTATTGGATTACATATATATATGTATATATATATATATGTGTGTGTGTGTGTGTGTATACAGCTTCTGTCTGATCACCTCACCGAACTCTATAGTAAATTATAATAGTTTTTCAATTGATGTTTTTAGTGAGACCCTGTCTCTACTAAAGAAAATTTTATTATCAGTCAAGCATGGTGGTGTGTCCCCATAGTCCCAGCTGCTTGGGAAGCTGAGGCCAGAGGATCACTTGAGGCCAGGAGCTTGAGACAAGCCTGAGCAACATAGTGAGATCTTGTCTCTTGGAAGAAAAAAAAATCATGAAGTACTTGATTTGGGGATATTGCCACTTCCCCAAAAAATTCCATTTTTTTTTTTTTTTGAGACAGAGTCTCGCACTGTCGCCTAGGCTGGAGTGCAGTGGCATGATCTTGGCTCACTACAACCCCTGCCTCCTTGGTTCAAGCGATTCTTCTGCCTCAGCCTCCCAAGTAGCTGGGATTACAGGCGTGAGACCATGTGCCCAGCCTCTTCCCCCAAAATTTCTCTATCAATTTAAGTGCCAGTCTTAGCTCAAGTTCCCGTAATAAAATACCATAAACTGGGTAGCTTAATCAAGCAGAAATTTATTTTCTCATAGTTTAGAGGCTGGAAAGTCCAAGATCAAGGTACTGTTTGATTCAGTTCCTAGCAAAGGCTCTTCCTGGCTTGCAGAGGCTGCATAATTACTGGATCCTCATATGGCAGAGAAATAAAGCGAAATTCCTCTGTTTTTCTCTTCCTCTTCTTCCAAAGCCCAGTCCTATCAGATTAAGACCCCACCCTTATGACCTCATTTAACCTTAATTATCTCCTGAAGACCCTGTCTCTCGGCATGGTGACATTGGGGTGTAGGGCTTCTACGTATGAATATTGGGGGGCACAATTCACCCCATAGTAGTGCCTAAACTCTTTCCAGTATCCTCAGAAATCCCATATGTAGTTTATTTTACTGCAGACAGGATTAGTTTTATCCTTTCTTACCAAATCTTTAAAATACTCATTACAGTGTGTCATAGAAACTTAAATTTAACCTTTTGAATAATTTCTTCCTAGACACAAAATCGAATGAAGCTAATGGCCGACAACTATGAAGATGACCACTTCAAATCCTCCCATTCCAATCAAACGAATCACAAGCCCTCCCCAGACCAGGTAAGATGGCTCTGGAATGTTCTATTTTAAAACCCATAAACTTAAATTTTGATGTGTTTTGTACTAGCATGTTGCAAATTCTGAGATATAAGTTAGGAGAAGAAAAATAAATAGCTAATTCAGTTCTGAAAACTATTCTTTAAAAAAAAAAAGATTCAATTTCTTTATAGAAAGTTAGTGATTCTGAATATTTTAAGAGCAGATACTTATAAGACTTGAACAATAAAGAATTCTTGAATTGGGTTGAGAAAAAAAATTAACCTCAGAGATACATACTAATTTTTAACTGTCTTGATTTTCTTTTTGAGGAAATAGTGCCTTATTAGAAAAACAAGACTCTTCCTTGAAAGCTTAGTGAGGCACAGCTTAGTTTAGAGGTTATTTCTGTTTAATTGTAAATTATGAGCTCTGTGTTCATTACCTATTAAAAGTGAAGATTGAAACTTAGTTCTTCACTTCCTGTCCTTGTGGATCCCTCCAGCATGCCATGCTCAAGGAAAATTGTTGCCTTCAACTTCTCATCAATGCAAAAGAGACATGGATGAATCTGAAGGGAACCATATTCAATTCTAGTTTCTTGGAAAAAGGGAACTCTCCCAAAATCTTGAAAATGATGGATGGGAGAGAGTGGTGAACAGATTACCTCATATCCCATTGCCAAAAATCAAATTTTAACATCTCCATCACACCCAGCCTTAAAATATATAGCTAAGGGAAAAAAATAGTCAAGTAATTACCTCCATATGACTAAAGCATTGAGGAAAACTCCTGCTAAACATCTCCACTAAATAACAGCTATGGCATTGTCTTAGCACAAGCAGCAGAAATAGTGCAATGAAAGCAGCAATGGTATTCAAATTGCTGTTGTTTCTAAGATCCAGAAGGTATAGTCCTATTATGATGACATTTACTAAGCCAGTTGAGGCAAGTTTTGTATTTTAGAAGGAAAACAGTATCAATGTTTAACGTGGGCAAAATGGAGAGCTGTCTGCCTGGCGTCAGCAGTCCTTCCCTGCCAAGAGATCACTTTACTTTTTCTTCCTGCTTCCTGATACTTGGAATTGAATTTATGCCAATGTATATAAGATGCACATTAGATTCCTCATGAAAACAGTTTTTTTGATAATAGAGAGAACTGGATGCCTGGAGTAGGAAGAGGCAAACAGAAAGGTTGAAGGAAAAGCAAAACATAAAGAAAAACTTCCAACTTGATAATTTTGCCCGGATCTAGCCCTCAGATAGAAATGACATCTTGGAAAGTAGGAAGAATAGAAGTATAATGACAAACTGTAGTTGTTCCTCAATATCCGTGGGGGATTGGTTTCAGGACAAACCCACTCACAAATACCAAAATCTATGGTTGCTCAAGTCCCTTATATAAAATGGCATAGTATTTGCATATAAGCTATATACATCCTCTCATATAGTTGATTTTGTTTTGTTTTTGAGTTGGAGTCTTGCTCCGTTGCCCAGTCTGGAGTGCAGTGGCGTGATCTCAGCTCACTGCAACCTCCACCTTCTGGGTTCAAGCTATTCTCCTGCCTCAGCCTCCTGAGTAGCTGGGATTACAGGTGCCTGCCACCACGCCTGGCTAATTTTTGTATTTTAGTGAAGATGGGGTTTCACCATGTTAGCCAGGCTGATCTGGAACTCCTGACCTCAGATGATCTGCCTGCCTTGGCCTCCCAAAATGCAGGGATTACAGGCGTGAGCCACCGTACCTGGCCCCTCCCAGATACTTTAAATCATCTGTAGGTTACTTATAATACAGTGCAAATACTATGTAAATAGTTATTAGACTTTTTTTTTTTTTTGAGGCAGAGTCTCGCTCTGTCACCCAGGCTGGGGTACAGTGGTGCGATTTCGGCTCACTGTAACCTCTGCCTCCCGGGTTCAAGCGATTCTCCTGCCTCAGCCTCCCAAGTAGCTGGGACTACAGGCATGTACCACCATACCCAGCTAATATTTGTATTTTTAGTAGAGATGGGGTTTCACCATGTTGGCCAGGCTGGTCTCAAACTCCTGACCTTGGGCTCTGCCTGCCTCAGCCTCCCAAAGTGCTGGGATTACAGGCTTGAGCCTTGGTGTCTGGCCTGTTAATACTGTATTTTTAAAAATTAGTTTATTTTTATTATTGCATTGTTATTTTTTATTGGTTTTTATTTATACATATATATTTTTTATCCATGGTTGGTTGAATCCACAGATGTGGAACCCGCAGATACAGAGGAACAACAGTAACTAATAATTTTGATAGTTTAGGGAATTACAATCTGTATAAGAGAGTCAAGAAATTCTCTTCTGCTACATTATGCTTATGTCTTTGTTTTAAATACTAACCACCTCTTTTTCATTCCATGCTGCTCTGGGGTGTTGCCCCCTTGTCATCTCTCTCCCTGTAGGATGAGGAGGAGGGTATATGGGCATAGCCAATCAGAGGCTCTTAGTTCAGCCATTTTGTTCAGAACGGTGAGAAACAGCTTTCCTTAACTAAAGAAATGGTTTTTGTTTGTTTTCATTTTTCTTTCTACACAGTAACTCTCACGTCTCAGTTCTCTGTAATTCATGAAATCCTTGGTGTGCTTTCTGTTTTTTCATTTTCACATGATTCTTGTGTGTATTGCTGTGTTTCTGACATAGTGGGGTTTGGATTTTGTGGCTTTTTTTTCTCTCCCTGTGTGTTAATAATCACTTCTGTAATTTCTTTTTATACATTTTTGGGAGAACTTCTAGGACATGTAACTAAATTTCTCCAGTTGTGATTTTATTAATAAATTACTCTTTCTAGGGTGATTTTACAGTGTCCTGGCAAGGTTTATAGTAACTTATATGAAACTGACAATAGAAAATTGATCCAATACTCTTGCCATTGGCCCAAGTTTGAGGTATACTTTATATGATGATTAACTATAAATGCATAGTGTTTAAAAAAAAACTGTACCATGAACTAAAACCTCCTTTTGTTTCTATCTATAGAAGAATGAGCTCCGCAGTCAGCACCTAGGACATATCCCCTAGGGCTTTGACATTACCCTCAAACTATCCCTAAAAATAGGGAAGAGCAAAGTACAAGGAGACTTTTTTTAGAAGGCATTCTAAAAATTCTTTTCCCTCCCTTTTCATGGACCGCAGCTATGTTCAACAGTTGCCAGGACACTGTCTAGATTCTCCTTTTCAGGCCAATTGGCTGGAAAGTGTAGTCCAGTTGTGGCAGTATCTCCCTTTGATCTGATGCCCTTGAGGCTTGAGTAAGGAAATCCTTTTCTTAGAAAAAGTAGTAATTATGATCAGTAAGTTCACACATATTGGTGGCCTTGCACTCCCTGGATTCACTGCCCGTGCTTATCAGTGATCTCACTCTGTTGGAGTCAGTTCTCCCTGAAATGTCTTTGTCTTGGTGTTAAACTGCTTAAAATGATGAGGACTTGTGTAGACCTCTTAACTGTCAAACATAACCAGGAAAGATGGAGAGGTAAGTTGTGGAAAGGGGCCCTGGACTGTGAGGTGGGAAGCTTTCCAGACGGCTTTATCCTGAGGGCATGAGTGAAGGTGAAATGCACAGGATCAACCAGGAAGCTCTTCAGGTTAGAATGCTGCATGTCAGAGAAAGCTAACACTGAGAGCAATCAGTGTGCTAATTCATCTGTACTCTACAAGGGTAGGTATTTGTCATCATCAACCATGTGAGGCCATGCAGCAGCTGGATGTAGTTTACTGGTCTCTTAGAAATGAGCATGCCTCTACTTTGCCTATTTTGGCAGAACATAGGAGCTTCTTAGCTTCCTTCAGCTGGAAGCACCACATACGTGGACACGGTTATATTTTTTATGCAAATCCTTTTTTTGGCCAATAAGATGAAGCCTGTTAGTATTATGGGAAACAGGCTCATAGGTAACTTCGCCAGGAGACTAAAAAGTAAACAAACCAGCACATAAACTTGTTCCTGAAGTCTTCATTTTCCTTTCTCTACCAAAATAGAAAACTCTTAGCTTTTTCCAATTATCGCACTATTGAGCATACTGCACTAATATATTAACTTTAATTGGTTTAATACCGTGCATTTGCAATTAGCCAGCCATAGCTAGGATTGCTGTGATATAGTGTTTCCAACTTTATAAAATGTGCTGTAAACCTCATTATATCACAGAGATTTTACCTAAAGAAATGTATAAGTGACCCCTAAAACACTGCAGAAGTTCTGACTGGCTATCCACTTTCCTTCTCCTGTTTTCTTACTAATTTTACAGAAAATAGATTATCTTTAAAAATTCAAACTTTTGAAATTGATGATTTACCTTTTCAGACTTAAGAACATATGTTTTGCATCTGAAACATTTTCTAGGACACCAGTACATATTGATCAAGTATGAGCCTTACTTGATATAATCCATAGATGGGAAGAGAATCATAGACATTCTAAGCTGGAAAGGATTCTGAAATTAGACCATTTCAGGGGAGGTGGTAAAGCATAATGCTTAAGAGTGTAGGCTTTGGAGCAGGATGCCTATATTCAAATTTTACTACCACCATGTACTAGCTTCTGATTTGGACAAGGTATGTAATTATGCTGTACTTCAATTCTTCATCATTAGGATGGAAGTTGTTGTGGGGAGTAGATGAATTGTAAGACACATGGACTCTAGAGCCAGACTCCACGGCTTTGAATTTAGACCTCTCCACCTGCCCTGTGTCCTTGGGAAAGTAATTTAAACTCTCTGAATCCCAGTTCCTTTATCTAAAAAGGGGGCTTGATAATGCCTACTTCATAGGATTGTTGGATAGATTAATAAGTCGATATCTGTAGAATGTTTTGAATAGTATTGTACATGCTGTTATTGCGTGCTGTTACTATTTCTATTGCTGCTGTTGTCATCATTAACTTAGATCAACCTCCAGGAAATAGTAAGTTTGCAATAAATGTTAGTTACTGTTGTTATTAATATCATCATCTAATCCAGTGCCCTCATTTTATAGGTCAGGATGCAAAACAAAGATTTAAAAGTTATGACTTAAGGTCCCCAGGCATTTCTGTGGTCTGGAAAGAATAACTAGTAGCTGACAGTAGAAGAAATAGTGAAAACATTGATGGTGATAGCTCTCTTTCATCACCACAAGTTTGATCTCCTATGTGTTGAGGAATTTTTTCCCTTGGGGAAACACCTTGAGTTTTATAAAGAAATTCCCTATTTAATGACATTTAGTCAGTGAAATCTTCTTTGAAAGAATTAAATGTCAACAGCCCTCCTAAGATACACAGACTGAAGCAAGGACTGCCTCCACTCAGAAAATATGACAGTTCCTTCATACCTGTAATCCCAGCACTTTGGGAGGCTGAGACGGGCAGATCACTTGAAGACAGGAGTTTGAGACCAGCCTGGCCAGCATGACAAAACCCCATCTCTACTAAAAATACAAAAATTAGCTGGGTATGGTGGTGGGCACCTGAAGTCCCAGTTACTTGGGAGGCTGAGGCACAAGAACTACTTGAACCTGGGAGACAGAGGTTGGAGTGAGCTGAGATCATGCCGCTGCACTCCAGCCTGGGTGACAGAGTGAAACTTTGTCTCAAAAGGAAGAAAAAAGAAATTGGTTCTCTCTCTCACGTGTTCTTCTGCCCAGACATTCATGTTAGGTATTTTAAGTTCAGTAACTAAGTAGAATTTGAGCATAATTTGATAGTGGTTATATAACTATTCAGTAAATCACTTGAATAAATGTCTGTATTATGATTTGTTTAAATGGCATTGGGTCTAATAGCATGAAGTATTGTATGACTATCTCAGTCAGCTCAGGCTGCTATTGAAAATACCATAGACTGGACGGCTTAAACCAGCAGTCCCCAACCTTTTTGGTACCAGGAACTGGTTTCGTAGAAGACAATTTTTCCACAACAGGGGCTGGGAGGAGATGGCTTCAGGATGAAACTGTTCTACCTCGCTTCATCAGGCATCAGTTAGATTCTCATCAGGGGGTCGTAGGTTTGCACACTGGGAGGGGTTGTAGGGCATGGAGTCAGGAGGTTGGCCAAGGTCGGTTACAAAGTCCAGTGGCCTTGTCAATTGAGGCCAGAATAATAAACAATAGAATAATGTCTCAGGTTAGTTAGGTGCAGCAGTGGTTGATCATTTCTTACAGGAACTAATCTGGGGTGTACCTGCAGGTCACAGAGATTACCGTGCCGTTCATGGCGCGGTCAGACCTTACACTAACAATGCCCAGTATATAGTAGGTCCTCAGTAAATATATATGTGTATGTGTGTGTGTGTGTGTATTTAGTTAACTACTGAATTCACAAAAATACAGAAAAGTGAAAGTAAAGTTTACATTGAAACCAGGAGCATAAAAATTGGTTGTCAGCTTTAATATCAGCACTGCTATTACAAGAAAGGGAAGTTTAGAAAGGGACGATAAGAAAGATGAATAGAAACAAAAGAATTTTAGAGAAATGTTGAGAATTTAAAGGAAAATCATAATGAAGTCCTGCCTTCTAAAATTTTATGCTAATAAAATGGAGTTGAATGTAATTCTGAAATCTTTTTCATTTACCAACTGAAAATCCTTCGAGTAGAAACTTTCTTTCTAGTAACCTATGGTTCATAGCCATCAAGAAGAGCAGCGTGTGGTCTTTCTGGACTATATCCTTTGGAGCATTTGTGTAAACTGGTGCTAGGTCCCTCCAGGAAAGGATGTACCTACCAAGGGGCTTAGAAGTTGATCTTGAAATAAGAACATGCCACTTCCTAACATCTGGAAATGGCATGCCTATTAGATCAGCACTGTAGCATCCCACAACAGGATTTGGACCAGTATGTTATGAGACTTTCCTTTTCTCATTAGAATGATGTAAATATTAACACAGTCTTTTAAGACAAGTGTTGTAAAACAAGCATCTCTTTCTTTTTCGGCATTTCCTTTTTGTCTGTCTTAGTGGAGTTGTCAATGTCCTTAACAATTTGAAACATCCTATAATTATTCTCATTGCAATAGTGCAACAATGGAAGTCTTAAATCTCTAGAGAATACATCTGTCGAAGGGAGGTGTTAAATTATCTTGCAGAATTAAATGATGAGGTGAATTGCACTATTTTCTTGGTATGGAGAAAATGGTCCAAAAATCAATTTGGACCAATATCAGGACTGATTTTTGATAGGACAGACAAGGAAGAATTTGATCCTCTATTTTCAGAAGTGGATCAGAGATTTTAGCAAGAAGTTTCTCTCCTGGAATGCTTAGAGAAGCCAATAGAATTCAAGAAGCGCAAGGATCTAGCTGCAGAGAATTAGGAGGGAGAAAATGAACATTTATTAAGCATTTCCTTTGGACCCAGCACTTTCATATATCTTATCTCATACAGAGCTCATAGATGTTAAATAATTTTCCAGTATTACACAGCTAACAAGTGGCAGATATTTAAACCTGAGACAGACTCCAGATCCCCTGCTCTTTCCATTACACCATCCCAAAAAGAGGAGTCTTCCATTTTCCAGTCTAGTTCCTTGGACATAATAGACACTCTGTGGAAGCATGTTGAATTGAATTACATTCCTAACTGGAGGAATAACAAAATGGGCTTTGCTGGTAAGGAATGTCTATAGGTAACCCAAGACAGCCCCTCACTGAAAGGAAACTAAGCGATTTCTGACTTCACTGATATTTTTTATAAATGTGACTAACCAGGAATCTAGTGAGGAATTTGGAACCATAGAAGGGAGAAAAAGTGGATCTTGAAGGTTGAGTAGTTTGGGAAGATGAAACAGGAAAAGTATTTTAGATAGGAACTAACTTCAAGTAGGTTCCAACCTAAGAATGAGAGTATGATGTGTAGGGGCTGGAAGTAGCCCCTACACATCGTATTCTCTCCTTGAAGTTAGTTTCCTCACCAGCCCCTACACATCATATTCTCATTCTTAGGTTGGAACCTCTGAAAGAGAGGGTGTCTGCCCTTTCATTCGTTCCATGGTTATCCCCCACCCACACTTTTGTTTTAATGTTGGGCACCCATAATTCAAATAGAATAATTACAAATGTGAGGAGTTCACAAGAACAGTTACATATTGAGCTTTACAAAGGATTAACATAGTAATCAGCTTCCTTTAGACATTGTCTGAATCACTGTCTTCTAAGTTGATTGCCCCTTTATTTAGTTCTGTTGCTTTCAGGTCCTAGTCAGAAGGTGGGCTTTGGAACCAGACTACTTGGTTTCAAACTTCTGTGTACCTCACTTTCTTTATTTTGTAAAATCAGGATAATAACATACCTGTCTCAGAGGGCTGTTTGATAATTAAATGAAGTAATATAAAGCCCTTAAAACAGTGCTTTTGCATATCAATAGTTGCTCAGTTAATGTTAGCTGTTAACTGGCTTTAACCTGAAGGCACAAGCTGACCACTTACGTCATTAATACCCTTCCCACTTTTCTCTTTCCCCTCCCTTCCGCACTTTCTCTGTCTTCCTCTTGGCTCTCTTTTAATGGGAGGATTGAATTAAGACTTTCTTACTTTTCAATTCTGGATTCAAACTATTCTTGTACCAACTGAACTCCGGTTTAATGGTGTTTTCTCTATATGCTCAAAAATGTCTTTAACTAGTTTATTGTTTGACCTCAGTACATCATCTGCTTTCTGCTTTTCAGTTTTCTCTTCTACCCTCCTCTCCACAAAGAAATTTAAAATCCTCATTTCTGCTTTTCATTATTTTCCAGAGGGTTCACTCCCTTTACACCTCATCCTTCTGTCTTGGATTCTCACTAGCTGTCTCAGAACTCTGCCTTCTGCTACTAAAGGCCAAGCTTTCCACCAGCCCTTTTTGCATACCATACTCGGCACATTCCTTCTGTGGGCCCCCATCTTCTCTAAGCCACTATCCTTCTCATGAGCATATACCGAAACACATAAACCGCCCCCGTCTCAAGCAGCTTGAACCTGCGTCAAATCAAAAAAGATTTTGGAAGCTAGGCGCAGTAGCTCATGCCTGTAATCCCAGCACTTTGGGAGGACCAGGAGGGCAGTCAGGAGTTCGAGAGCAGCCTGGCCAACATGGCAAAACCTCATCTCTACTAAAAATACAAAAATTAGCCAGGCGTGGTGGCGCGTTCTTATAATCCCAGCTACTCAGAAGGCTGAGGCAGGAGAATTGCTTCAACCCAGGAGGCGAATGTTGCAGTGAGCCAAGATCGTGTCACTGTACTCCAGCCTACGCAATAGAGGAAGACTCCTTTTCAAAAAAACAACAAAAAAAAAGATTTTGGAAAAGAGAGTTATTTTTGACAAAGACATTGGGAAATAAAGACTAAATGATGGGTGATGCTAATAGTTACCATTTAAAAACACCTACTGAGTGCCAAACAATGAGTTGTAAGTTTTTTATAAGCACATTGTAAGCATGTTTTCATTGAAACCAATATAACAATCCTCAGAGATACGTAACCATTTTCATTATTTTACTGCCGAGGAAACTGAACCATGGAGAAGTTAGCTAACCTATCCAAGTTCACATACCTAGTAAATAGTGGAAGCCAGATTTGAAGCCAGATATGTCTAATTATAATACAGTTTGACCTACCTCTGATAAAAAAACAAAGCTAGAAGCATTTTTAAAAGAGATTATTATGCTTTTGTGTTCATACTGATTACAAGAGAAAGGAGAGTAAATGATGGGATTCAGAACACGCTAACCCAGAATACGGCACCTTGGCACTGGATAAAACAACAGAAGCAGGAAGGTCTCTCTGACCTTCCCCTCACCCTTCTCTCCTGAAGCAAGCTATAAAAGAATTTTCTGACCTGCCTCTAAAGTAAGTCATAAAACCTTCATTGCAGAGGTACCCACCCTATAGCTGGAGGAAAAGAATGTCCTTATCTCTGAAGACAGAGGAACACAAAGAACAACAACCAGGCCTTGCTAAATTTCCCCCATTTTATTACCATTAGATTATACCCTTTTGTCCTCAAATCCATTTCTCCATGACTGTCTGCTCTTATCTAACTTAGTATAAAAATACACAGATTTCCTTCTTTTTTGAAGTCTTCATTTCTTTCTTTCTTTTTTCTTTTTTTAGAGACAGTCTCCTCTGTCACTCAGACTGGACTGTGGTGGCATAATCGTAGCTTACTGTAGCTTCAGACTCATGGGCCAAGGACCTCTTTTGCCTTCGACTCCTATGTTGCAGGGACTATAGGCGTGCACCACCATGCCCTGCTAATTTTTTTATTTTTTGTAGAAGCAGAGTCTCACTGTGTTGCCTAGGCTGGTCTCAAACTCCTGGGTTCAAGCAGTCCTCCCACTTCAGCCTCCCAAAGTTCTGTGATTACAGGCCTGAGCCACAGGTGCCTAACTGAGGCCTTCATTTCTGAAGGCTCCCATGTTACATAAAATTTACAGTAAATAAATATGTCTTTCTAATCTCTGTTATAGGGTTCTCCCCCATTAACCTAGCAATGAATGAGAAAAGAAAATCTCCTCTCCCGTAAGAATATTCCCATAAGAATATCCAATTATAAATAATGAAGACTATCAATAAACTCCTTTTAAAATCTAGCTGAGTAGAAAGGGACCCTATGGTAGCAATGTATGTAAGACTAATTTATAACTATTCTCCTAAGTGTTTACCTTAATCTTTCTGATAATGCATTTTAGGATTAGTATACTACAAATATACTTTTTCTCCAAAATTATAAACCCTGGATACATTATGTTGATATGACATACCTTTGTTACTTCAAATATCAATAACATGGAATGTAAGAAGCCTCCAGGAGTGTGTTCTTTTTAAAGCTGGAACTCACATCCTTTATTCTATCTAGTAAACCATCTCTCAGGTCTCACTCTTGAGAAGAAAAAAAAAAAGCTGACAATAAAATAAATTTCTACATTTATATTTATTTTTCCCTTAATGTTTTAAATCAAAATGGAAGTCATGTTTTTTATCATTTCATTCAAAACATAAAACCTTGTGAAAAACCAAAGTAATGGAGGAAATGAGGAATTGTTGTTTAATGGCTATAGAGTTTTAGTTTTGCAAGATGAAAAAGTTCTAGAGAATGGTTGCACAACAATGGGAATGTACTTAGCACTCCTAAACTGTGTGCTTCAAGTGGTTAAGATGGTGACTTTTATGTTATGTGTATTTTACTACAGTTTTAAAACTTACCTAATTAAAGAAGAAGTAATGGTGATTTTCTGGCAAAAAAAAAATGTATTCGAAATATGCGCTGAATATTGTTTGGAAAATTTTTCTTAATGAAGAGAAAGGGGCATCTTTCTCTTTCCCAGATAAATATTTCAAGGTTTTGAAGTAACCAATCTTAGGTTTTATAACAGTGATGTTATCTATAGGAGCAACTGGGGAAGTTACAAATTTTATAACCTCCAGCTACATGACTCTTGAGGAGTAAGCAGTTATAGAAAAGTAAATTAGGGAACAATGGCTGATTATCATTTAACTACACCTACATCTTAGCAGAATTCAGTCTTTTCCCATAATCCTAACCTTGTGGCCTTTCATTCATCTTTCAAAGATGGTTTCAGTCCCCAGAGGGGGTCAGCTTGCAGAGGGACTATTATCATCCTTTGCTTCAGAGTTAAACTATAAACTAAATTCCTCCCATAGTTAGCTTGGCCTATGCCCAGGAATGAGCAAGGAGAGTTAGCTTATGAGTTTAGAAGAAGATGGAGTCAGTTAGGTTAGATTTCTCTCACTTTTATAATTCTTGCAAAAGCAATTTTATATCCATTAACCCACCTCTGGCTTTCCCCTTCCCCCTACCCTTCCTGGCCTCTAATAATCACTATTCTACTCTCTGTTTCTATAAGATCAACTTTTTAAGCTTCCATACATGAATGAGAACATATGGTATTTATCTTTCTGTGCTTGGCTGTTTCACTTAACATATTGTCCTCCAAGCTCATCCATGCTGCTGCAATGACAGAATTTTGTTCTTTTTTTTTTAATCACTAAATAGCATTCCACTGTGTGTATATATATGCCACATTTATCCATTCATCTGTTGATGGACGCTTAGGTTAAATCCGTATCCTGGCAATTGTAAATAGTGCTGCATTAAACATGGGAATATAGTTATATATTTGATATACTGATTTCCTTTTCTTTGGATACATACCCAGTGGTATAATAGCTGAATCATATGGTAGTTCTATTTTAGTTTTTTGAAAAACCTCCATACTGTTTTCTATAATGGCTGTTCTAATTTACATTGCCTCCAATAGCTTATAAGACATCCTCTCAGCATTTATTTTTTGTTGTTTGGGGATTTTAAATAATAGCATTTTAATTGGTTTGTGATGGTATCTCATTATGGTTTGCATTTGCGTGATGATTAGCAATGTGCGGCATTTTTTTCATATACCCATTGCAAACTCAGTATAATTTCTGTTGGGAGGCCATTAGGCTAAGGTGGCTCCAGTGCCCTGAGTTCCTACATAAACAAACTGAAACCCAACTCTTTGTAAACTGTCATATTCTAGGCCAATCAGAAACCACCAATTAACCCCCTACCTATGGGCTCTCCAGTAGTTAAGTTTAACCAATCAGAAATTGCCTGGCTAACCTCTAACCAGGGACTTTCCACTGGAATGATCTAAAAAGCATTACTGCCCCACTTTAACCAATCAGAGATTTTCTTTGCCTTGCTTCTGCTTTTACCTTACAAAAGTCTTCTCCCAGTCTCTTCATCAGAACGCCCAGCGACTTATGGCCTAAGGCTACCTGATTCATGAATTGCTGTCTGCTTAAATAAACTCTTTAAAATTTTAATTTGCCTTTGTTTGTCTTTGAACACCTGTTTAATCTCACTGTGATCACAAACCATACATTGTATTGTTTTAATTATTTTACATTTTTGAGACTTTTGTTTTATGGCCCAAAATATGATTCAGCTTACTGAATATACCTTGTGTTCTTAAATGAATGATGTCTTTAATTGTCACAGACAGTGTTCTGTAAGTATCAACTAGGTCAGGGTGGTTGATAGAGTTTGTCAGATTTTCCATGTCTTCCCTGAATTTTTGTAGAGGGAGAGGTCTCTTAATTGCAGAGAAAGGAGCATTCAAATCTCCAACAAAAATTGGAGATTTCTCTGTTTGTCCTTTGAAGTCTTTCAGGTTTTGCATTGTATTTTGAAGCTCTGTCTGCGTTGTTTGCAAACTCATTTATGATTGTTGTATACTCCTGATAAACTGGCCTTCTTATCACTATGAAACATCCCTTTTTATTTTTAGAAATATTATTTGTTTACTTTACCTGTCTTAAATCAGCAAGGGGTTCTACAAAGTGACAGTAAAGATAGATGTAAGTATTGTGTAACAAGTAATAGGCATTCAGTGGATACTTGTTGAATATTGAATTTTAGTATTTTCTGGGTGGCAGATTGCCAGATAATACGGTTTTGTGTGTGTGTGTTTGTGTGTGTGTGTGTGTGTGTGTGTGTGTGTGTGTTTCTTTTTTAATAACCTATTTTCTAAGTTTAGAGGCTTTGGATAAAACAGTACTCACTTCAGGAAGTTAGTTATCTCCAAGGTTGACTGAACGTTGGTCCTAGCCTTCTAATATCTAATATTGAAGGAAGAAGCAGCTCATAATGACATAGTGAATGAGTAGGCAATCTAGCTGAATCTTTAGAGAAAAAAACTAAACGATTGCACATACAATATCAGATGTTTTCAATAGAGGGGGAATGGAAGGATTAGAGCAGGTCAGGAAGGACAGCTTCATAAATATGTGATCTTATGACCTTTGCTTACATTTGTACTGCTTTCCTGATATTTACTTAAACCAAAGCTCATTGTCTATATACCAACACAAGTACAATTCTGTTCTGTTCTATAGTTGTTTAAAACAAAGTGGTTACTTCGTATCACTATTTAAAAAGAACAATTGCTCATGTCTCTAAAAGAACCATTGGAAAAAGGAAAAAAAAAGAGTAGTTTTTCTTAATTCTAAAGATCCTCAAGCCAGTGATGTATTAAGCAGGAAAATAGGAGAGACCCATGCAGCCTTAAGGAAGCTCACTATAATCTTCCCCTTTTCCTCTCTTGTTTCTTTATCCCTAGAAGTAAACAAACTAAAACTGGTTTTGACATTTGAAAAAGAAGTAAACACTGAAGTAATCCCATGTGATTCTCTTTATCCAGCCATCTGCTAAAAGTATGTCTTCAGAAGAGCTCGATATGTATATACACATAATCTATCTCTACTCCTCAATAATAGCTCACTAATGCATAGCCAAGGAGATGTCAGAGTAGCTTGAGACCTCAAGAAGCTTTTTCTTAAAAGGTTCTTAAAACCTAAGAACCCTTTTTTTCCTTTTGTATTGTTCGGTTGCCTGTTAATTTTTTGTGGGGAGTGGGAGTTGGAATAGCATGCTACTGCTTAGAGTAGAACAGGGTTAAAATTCTTTCTGCCAGGAGTATTATTTCTTTTAAATTTGTGTTTCTGTTGTGTAAAGAAAACTATCTACTTCCTGGAATATAAAGCACATGCATAATTTTAGTAGGCACTTACGCTGGATTGTGTGTGGTAGTTGACAGTGAGAGCTCTTTTTAGTGTGATGGCATAGCCACATCTCTTGTGGCTACAGGAATATTTTTCCATTTCAGTGGGTGGTGACCTTTTCTACATTCTGCTTTCTTCCCTTTCCCCATAGACTTAGAGAAACTCTTGACAAACAGAGCAAAGAAACAAACTTTCTGTACCCGCATTTTCACTAGCCCAAATTCCTGAATCTCTGACTCTACTAAGATATGCCAGTCATCTATACCTATCCAGCCTTTTCTCATAGCAAGGACTGGAACAGAAAAGGAATTGGTTACAGTAATCATCATTCCTCTGTAAACAAAGGTCTCATGCAGTTATTTCTTCTCAATGTGTTTTTGGCTTTACAGAATGACTGTGGGACAATGTTGATCTGTTTAAATGACTTAGAGCTTTTAGCACAACCTTTTAACAGCCAAAGTTACTTTTTTTCTGACAGACTTAGTATTAGGATCAACTATCATTTTTCTGACCCTAATGCACTGAGGTATTAAATTCCTCAAGGTTCAGATATGTCTGTTTTTCTGTGTAACATGAATTATCCAATAAAAATATAGGCATCTACTTAAAGAAATAGAAAAAACATTGAATCAGGGTCAGAGACTTCAAAGTAATTCATTAATCTCTTGGTACCTCCATTAATTCATCTCTGAAATGGGTGTGATGATAACTGTCCTACTTTTCTTGAGGCATCAGTGTAATGAATGTGAAAGTAGTTTGTAAATCCATAATTTGCCATATAATTAATAGCTGTTGTTTACTAACCTATAGGTAGCCAACATGTACTTCTGTATACCTTTTGCATAGTATCTGAAGTCTAACACAGGGAGGTTTTAGAACATTGTTTTTTTAAGTTGGGGTTTTACCATGTTGGCAAGGATGGTCTCTATCTTCTGACCTTGTGATCTGCCCGCTTCAGCCTCCCAAGATGCTGGGATTACAGGTGTGAGCCGCTGCACCTGGCCCTTTTTTTTTTTTTTAATGAGATGGAATTTCGCTCTTGTTGCCCAAGCTGAAGTTCAATGGTGTGATGTCAGCTCACTGCAACCTCCATCACCCAGGTTCAAGTGATTCTCCTGCCTCAGCCTCCCAAGTAGCTGGGATTACAGGTGCATGCCACCACACCCATCTAGTTTTGTATTTTTAGTAGAGACAGGGTTTCACCATGTTGGTCAGGCTGGTCTTGAACTCCTGACCTCAGGTGATCCACCCACCTCAGCCTCCGAAAGTGCTGGGATTACAGGTGTGAGCCACCGAACCCAGCCTTTAGAACATTCTTTACAGGTAAGTTAGAGGAATGTCAATGGGAGCAGGGTGTAGTTGTTTACTAATGTTGGAAGATACCAGATTTCTGTATTTTTTTAGGGTTAGTCTCTCTTCTTAAACACTAAAATTCTCTAGAATGCAATTACTTTTGGATAACTTGCAGAAATTCCCAGAATTCTAGGATCTTTGCTCTAGTCTATACTGTTTTTGCCAAATTTAGACTGTGAACTACAGTAGTTCATATAATGTGGTATAGTAATGCATACTATTTCAGATTTGAAAGCTCTGTCAACATTATCATAGCAATGGAATGCTGCTTTTATTTCCTAATTCTCCCCCAGTTTTTCTTACCATATTCTGTCTTTGTACCTCTAAATTCAGTGTATCATTATTTTTTTATCTTCATAATTTAGAGTGGTTTGTGACTAGGCCAGATTCTGTCTTCCACTTTTTTCATAAAAAGCATTTTTTCCTCCATACAAGTATGAGAACCATTGGGATTCCTTCAAAACAGCTGTGACTGCCCTCCTTCTAGCACCCCACTAGAACATACATGTCCAGAGAGCTGCAGTGCCGGGGACACTACAGGCAGGTTTATATATTTTATTCTCAACTAGGATTTCTCTGATAACTGGACACCAGCCTAGAAGTGTCTCAGACCTGCTTTTACCTACTCTTTGTGTTCTTAAATCCCAGACAGATCCTTCCAGAACTAAATGACCATCAAGACAAAAGTATACTCAATTCCACTTTCCCATTCCAGAAGCTGACAAGAGAGGAGTAGGTCTAACATGTGCTCTCTACCTGGCAGACAGTACACATACTGTGTTAATTACTACTGGGGGCCTCCTTTATGTGAAACCTAGGTGCCTCAATGCATATCAGAACTTTTACATAAGGAAGTTGGATTGAAAGAGAGATTTATGGTCAATGGTAACCACACAATTTGGAAAATAGAAAAGAGAAAGAATCGACCATAATCTCACCACCCTGATGCAATCTCAGTTAATATTTTGGTGTATCACATATCAGCATTACTGTTTTTCTTTTGTGGCATTGTCATAACTGTGATACATCACAATAGTGCACCTATAAATTTCTGTCTTCTTTTTTTTTTAATATATTACATCCCACCTATAAAACTGGCAAAATATACTTTCTTTTGCTTCCCCTACAGGGCAGTTATATTATTTTGAGGGCCCTTTAACTTGGTGGTAAATAGTATGCTTTGCCGTAAGACCTAATTTGAATTCAGCATGGTGGCTAACTGCCCACTAGTCACTTAACCTCTTCTCTAAGCATCGGGTTTCTCATTTGTTAAATGGCAATCATAAAACCTATACCAAAGGTTATGGTGAGAATTAAATGTAATAATGTAGTCAGTGCACTCAGCCCTTTGCCTGACATATAGGACATGCTCAATAAATGACAGTGAGGGTGCCATTGAGGCAGAGACCTCTTAGGCTACACGAGTGCATTGTAAGTAATTTGGGGTAGAACCTTTCACTTAATATATTTTAAGACATCATTTATAGTGTTTCACAGATAGATCCTGCATTTCTCTGTGGTTTCTGTTGAATGATTTAAGGTGACATTGTCCTGTGACTCACTTGATTTATTTCCTAGACTGAAAATTATATAGCGTTTTATGTATCTCAGGAACATAGGCACTCAAATCTTTGGGTTCATATCTTAATGATTAGGAGCATTTTACTAATGAAGAAGAGCTTTCTTTCCCCTATTTGTGGTATTATTTGTGAGTTAGATATTCTTCCTAGACAACAAAATATCTTTGTACTTTGAAAATAAAACTCTTCATGTATTTCTGGTTTCTCACACAGTCATCTAAAAATGTGGGGACCCTACAGAGCTTAATGAAAACATTGGTCAGTTTTACCCTAAAGTTGCATGTATGTTATTTACAGTTTTATGCAGTGATAGTAACTGTTTTTAATCTTTGGTTTCTTCTTGCACCCTAATAGGTTATCCTATAATCTGATTCCATTCATGTGTATCAGTGTCCCATGCTGATCTTAGCTCCAGTCAATACCTAGTATGCTTTCTGGAATATTATTTCATTCAGTTCATTACTCACCCCCTTCAGCCTATGAGTTGATCTTTTTTTAATACCAGTTTTGGAAGACAGGCCTGACCCATGCGTATCATATCACATTTTGATTTTATAGAGTTATGTTGTGGAAGATATGATTCAACTCCCATTTTATCTGAAATGTTAAACAGCAGACTCGTCACGATAGGACTGTACAGTACTGCTTTCATTAACTTGTCCTCAACTACCCGCTAATTTGTTATTTTCTATACACACTCTCTGTCTTCAGGATTACTATCTGTTTTGGGTTAAAGGAATATTTTCTTAGACACAAAACTGCATTATCAACCAAAACAAAAGAGCTATTTTCCCTGATGTGTCTTCCTTCTTCTTCTTCCTGATCCTAGGACGACGAGGCAAAAGTTTCCAGCTGGATCTGGCTCGGCATTTCTGGAATAAATTAAATGAACACACTTGATTGAGGTGTAGCTGGACTGTATCACTGGCTTCCTATTATGCTAGGAGATCAAAGCAGAGCACAAATAGAGGCTTGGTCTATAAAATATTTAAAACAGATGGCTTGTTCTTTTTGGTGAAAATTCAGGTTTTAAGGCAAAACACTTGTTAGCAAGACTTCATTTCTTTTCATTGAAAGATAGTCACCACTGAACACATACCACCGTTTCTTCCTGAATTTCAAGACTAGGATCGCAAATTTTTTGCAGGAGGAGGGATTTAGCAAGCCTAGAAAGGTATCAGACTGTCTGGGTTTTCATGTGAATGTAAAATAAGTTATTACAATTTTGCTTTTGACATTCTAGAATCAAATGAAAACATCTTATATTTGGTCACATAATCATTTTGTTATTGGGTCACTATTTAAAAATCTCGTATCATATTGTTATATCTTCTACGAATTGAACCAGGATGTTTATCTCTGATTTCATGTTTTAACTGAAAAGTACATTCTCCATACTCCTTTATCATTTACATCTGAGTCCTCAAGTTTATGTAGAATAATTCTGTAAGTGTGATATAAAACTATTATTTTGGCTTAAACTGACTGAAATGAGAAATAAGATTAATTCAAAAATATTTTGGGGACATTTACCATGTGCCTAACACTGTATTAGGTACATGGTAAAAAATACATGCTTCAAGACATTGAAACAAATGCTAAATGATGGATTTCTCCAACAGAAAAAAATTATACAAGATGCAATAGAAAAACCCAGGTCTCCAAAGAGATTCAAGGGTTCACAGAGAAGATGACACTTCAGCCAACTCTTGAAGGAGCAATAATAGGCATTTGCCAGGCAGAAATAATTTTAGACAAAGATATTTGCAGAGATAAAGAAGTATAAACAGCATAACAAATTTCATATATTCTTGATAGGTCATTATAGATAGTACTTAGGGTGTACATCAATTATATGTTGCAACATAACACATTACCCCAAAGCTTGGCAGCATAAAACAACAATAAATGATTTTTATCTCAATGGTTTCTGTGTGTTAGGAATCCAGCAGCAGCTTAGCTGGGTAGTTCTTACTTGGGGTCTCTCATGGGACTGCAGTTATCTAAAACCTTCCCCGGGGATAGAACAGCCAATTCCAGGGTTGCTCACCCACAGTTTGTGCTGCCTATTGGGAGGAATCTTCAGCTCCTCACCATATGGAACCTCTCCTTAGAGCTGCTGGATGTGGTGACATGGAGGCCAGCTTCACCCAAAATGAAAGCTCCAAGAATTGAGAGCCAGAAGAAAGCCACAATGCCTTTTATGATCTAGAATCATAAGTTACACACCATCACTTCTGCAACATTCTGCTCCTTAGAAGGGCGTTACTAAGACCATCCCACACTAAGTGGGGTATTAAGGCTTAGGCACCACTTTTTGAAAGAAGGAATGCTAAATAATTTTCAGGCTTCTTTTTAAATTACTACAGGATGTCAGAGAGGGAGAAACAAGCCAATAGGTGGGTGCAGTCAGCAGCAGGTGGATCGTGAAGACGTTAGCATGCAATCTGTAGAGGATGGACAGATGGAGAAGGAGGTACATGGGGCGGTGTACTGGAAACAAGACAGCCAGTTCAGAGCTTACTACTTTATCCTGGAGAGTGGTGCCAAGTGCCTAAATGGGTGCAGTGATAAAAGAGTTTAGAAGTGAGAATATGTTCATTATCAAGAAGCTCTGGTTCTTCTCGGGAATGTCCCAAATGGTTTCCAGTCTCCCTTGATTTAGAAAATAGGGAACACCATCTGAAAGCCCACTTATAATTCAGAAAGTTAACTTGCCCACAGGAACTATTCAGGTAAAAGCAATGAAATAAAGCCTGAAAGTTCTGTAACCAGTCCAGAGAAGAACCACAAGCTGTGATGTGCTGATGCTGACTGAGAACTTAGCTCCTGGTCATCTTTGCAGATCAAGTCACTTCAGGATTTTGAACTTCTCATTTAGAAAGTTAGGCAAGGGGAAGAGGGTAGATGATCTCTAAAATTCCTTCCATCTTTTGTATTCTGTACTCAAAATAAGTACAGGATGCTGATTTGATCCAATTATTGTTTTAGACTTGTCTAACCTTGAGAACATTTGACCCAGTAGAAACATTTAACCTATTCACAGATATTTAATTCAGGTTCTACCAATGTCAAGGAATTTTTACTGTTTTCTGGAGCTGAAACAAAGTTAACTTAATATCTTGATCAATTTATACATGTAGTTGAAAATGTACAGATTTTTAAATTTTCTTATACTAAGGAATAATTTTAATTAGTGTCAGTTCTTTTTCATATTTAAATTGTATGAGTTTATTTATCAGAGTTTTTTGTTTCTTTTTGAGATGGAGTCTCACTCTGTCACCCAGGCTGGAGTGCAGTGGCACAATCTCAGCTCACTGCAACCTCTGCCCCCAGGTTCAAGCGATTCTCTTAACTCAGCCTCCCGAGTAGCTGTGATTACAGGTGCCTGTCACCATACCTGGCTAATTTTTATATTTTTAGTAGAGACGGGGTTTCACCCTCTTGGCCCGGCTGGTCTTGAACTCCTGAGCTCATGATCCACCCTCCTAGGCTTCCCAAAGTGCTGGGATTACAGGCATGAGCCACCACACCCGGCCTATAGATTTTACTAATTATAACTGCCTGCAACTGTCAGTTTTTGTTTTATACCTATTGCCAAATCCAATGTTCATTTAGCCTGTATTTTATTTTGTGTTAATATTATTCTTGATACAAGTAATTTTCATTGTGAATGGATATTTAAGATAGTAATTATTTTTTAAAAAATAATTTGTTAGAAAATTATGAGAATTTTTTCTTCAATATTATATTTAGCCTATTATCTGAGATTGGTCTATGGAAATTGGCAAACATTTTTTAATGATATTAAATAGTGTATAGTTACACTTTCGTTTTTTGTTTGTTTTTGAGACAGGGAGTGCAGTGGTACAATTGCAGTTTACTGCAGCCTCAACCTCCTGCCCAGTCTCAAGCAGTCTCCTACCTCAAGCCTCCTGAGTAATTGGGACTGTTGGTATGCACCACCTTGCCCTAATTTTAAACATTTTTTATAGAGATGGATCTCCCTGTTTTGCCCAGGCTGGTCTCGAACTCCTGAGCTCAAGTGGTCCTCCCACCTCAACCTCCCAAAGTGCTGGGATTACAGGTGTGAGCCACTAGGCTCAGCCTATAGTTATGATTTGCAAACTATGTACTTCCTGTCAAAACAATTCAACTCTACTGTTGTGGTGTGAAAGCAGCCATAGGCGATATGTAAATGAGTGAGTGTGGCTATGAACTGATAAACTTTAGACTGAGTAACTTGTTCCAGGTCTCCTACCTAGAATGTAACCTAGGTCTCCTACCTAGAATGTAACCTTGGAATCAAGCCATACAATGTGTCTCCAGAGCCCATGCTCTCACCTCTGTATCACTCTGTAGTTCTGCTCTGTTGCACAGAACTGTCAATACTGTGCAAAGATATCATAGCACAAAAGTGATACAAATCTGTCTCTAGTGAGGGTAGCCTCTGAGTTAAAAAAACAAAAACCAAAAAAACTTTTTTCACCACAGTCTCTGAAGTTGAATACCCAGTCATTAACATGATGTCATCAGCCAAAGCGCCTGCATGCTCCTGGCTCTACAGTGTTTGGATGGGTCCTATTTCTGGCCACAGCCACAGCAACCACATTGCCTTCCCTCGTAACTAAAGGATGGACTACTGTATTTGCATCCACTGTAATAAGGTGCTGTGATGCCACAGCAGCTGTTGCCAAAGAAATGTTCAGGTAGATGCAATTATTAGTTTTTTGTTTTTTGTTTTTGAGACAGAATCTCGCTCTGTCGCCAGGCACCAGTCTAGAGTACAATGGCACAATCTCTGCTCACTGCAACCTCCACCTCCCAGGTTCAAGCAGTTCTCCTGCCTCAGCTACAGGCGCACCACCACGCCCAGCATTTTTGAGTAGAGACAGGGTTTCACCATGTTGGCTGGGATGGTCTTGATCTCTTGACCTCGTGATCTACCCGCCTCGGCCTCCCAAAGTGCTGGGATTACTGGCGTGAGCCCCCATGCCTGGCCAAGGCAGTTATTAGTTAAGATTATAAGATGCAGAAGATCACCTAAATTAATTCCAGGCTAATTTAGAAATTCCACCAGGGAAGTAACGGACATTAGAGAAGATAAGGGCAAGCATCCAGGCAAACAGCTGCGCTTTCCTAGAAGGTACAAGTTGTAATTGCTCCAAGAGATGGCAGGATGTAGAAGTCCTAGTTCAGAGGAGCCTGGCTCCAGCCAATCAGACATTTCATAGATATATGCACATGTGTGTTTAAATAGCATGCTAACCTGATGCTTTATTCTTGTGTACAGAAATATATAATCATTGAGACAGAATGTGTTAATGAAATCAGGGGAAGCTAAAAACCTTCACATACATTGAATATACAGCACTCAACTCACAGGTGGTCTCAGGCACACACACCCACCTTAGAATAGCTTTGCAGTATTCCTTGAAATGCTGCATCTAGGAAATGATGTAAATAGTTTGCTAGCTAGAGGATTACTAATTAGAAGTGTATCTGAGCAATGGCATGAGATTTTATTGCTTAAATGAGCAAGATGGCAGAGGCTTTGCTCCTGTGGCTGGTCCAACAAAGGTTTTCTCTTTCCTGTCAGCAGTAGCATTTCATGCAAGAAGATTACAACTGCCGAAGCCCACAAGGCAACTGAGTATGGAGAATTCCTCAAAGCTGTATGTTGTGTCTAATTGGGCAGACTGCTTAGAGCATAGAGAGAGCTATTTCTTCTTTTAAAGTAGGAATTGCTGTTAAAGTCTATGATACCAAAAGTATACTCCCTGAGGCTGAGGCTGCAGTGAGCTGTGATCACACCACTGTGCTCCAGCCTAAGCAACAGAGTGAGACCCTGTCTCCAAAAAAAAAAAAAAAAAAAAGACTTAGAGTTAATCATTTCACTCTTTATTCTGTTTCCTATTTTCTAAATACCTTAGGTACTCTGATTATATATAAAATATGGTCTCCATCCTTTGGACTTCCTTACTAAAATTGGATGTAGCTTTATTTGTGCAGCTTTTTTTTTTGAGATGGATTCTCACTCTGTCGCCCAGGCTGGAGTGCAGTGGCATGGTCTTGGCTCACTGCAACTTGCGCCTCCCGGGTTCAAGCTATTCTCCTGCCTCAGCCTCCCGAGTAGCTGGGATTACAGGCACCCGCCACCCCGACCAACTAATTTTTTGTATTTTTAGTAGAGATGGGGTTTCACTGTGTTAGCCGGAATGGTCTTGATCTCCTGACCTCATGATCTGCCCTCCTCGGCCTCCCAAAGTGCTAGGATTGCAGTTGTGAGCCATCACGTCCAGCCGCAGTAGCTTTTTTATGAGTACTAAAAGGTGGCACTGGTATGAGAGCCTGGGAGATTAACAAATAGGTATATGAAGATTCTATATAAACTTAAATTTTTCTTTTTCTTTTTTACTATCAGGTCACTTTATAGCTGAACTAGGAGCCTGCTTAATCTTTACTGACTCGTAGTTTCCCGTGCTTCAGTCTAGATGTGTACACCATGTATCCCTTGGAACTTCCTTCTGTGGCCTGCCTGCACGCTATTTTTTCACTTGCCAGTACTCTGCTCTTCCCCCATGAGGATTAGTCAGTTCTGCCAAATGCTAGGGTTTGTTCTTTCTGCACATTTCATTTCCCACTTTCCAGTGGGGCTGCCCCACTTTACCACTACCCTTCAAAACTGATCTCCAGTTCCTGCTTAATAATCTTGTTTGTAGCAGAGGGAATCAGGGCACATGGGTCCTTCTTCCAGAGATGGGTGATACACACAAGGGTTATCTGACTGGAAATCGTCAGGCTCATCATTGTCCACGCTGTTTAATCTCGAATTCTCCTGGCTGTTAACTTAAAACCTCAGCCACCATTTGTAGGATCTCTGGTATTTACCATGCTGAGCGTCTTTTGTCATTGTCAATTTTATATCCTCAAACAATAAAGCTTTGCTTAAGCATCCACAACTGTTAACATTGAAGTGGTGATGACCATCAGAGTTTGTGTTGTGCTAAGCAATTTAGCATTTTGAGAGAGAGAAATTCAATGACTGCATGGGTGGTTTTATTCTCAAATAAAGGAAGTTGGTAGAGAAAGCAGTCTTTCTCGTGTTTGTTTTTCCCAAATCTTTTTTTCCACCCAAAGCCTGGATTACTCCCAAGGTGAAAGGGGTGATGTCTGGAAATCGTTAATCCATGGGATTTGTTCATGGTGTATAAAATTTTCAGAAAGAATTTGCTTTTTAAATATGATTTCCTGATTGACTATAGCAGACATAAATCAGGAAATACAACTCTGTCAGAGTAGCCAAGATCCTTATTAGCTTCTCAGATGTATGAGATTTTTTTAGTGCATGTGTGGAGTGGAAGAAAAGATTCTTCCTGTGGGCAGGTTGGACGAAGAGAGGGATGTTAGGAGAAGAAAGGAAGAGAATAATAGTACATAGACACAAAGCAAAGGTACTAAGGTCGGAGAGGGCAGGTGTATATACCCATGACTTTCCTGGAATTGGCTGCTGTGCCCTGAAAAAACAGCTTTACTTCAGTTTATAGTACTGAGAGCAAGAAGCTAGGGAGACACCCTTAGTGCCTTCTGTCCTGGTGTTTTCATTCTTGAAGTGCTCTTTAATAATATTAAACAACATTTCCTTATCCTCTTGGTGATAACAAAATTCTTGTGCCACTATTTTCAGAGAAAACTAAGCTATACTAAGCTGAAAATATTGGCTGAAGGCCTTTTTGCTCAGATTTCCCCTCCCGTCTGGACTTTGTGCCCCCATGCATTCTTAAACACCAAATTACAACAGTTTCTCACCTGTTACAGTGAGAAACAGTTTTCTGGTTGTTTCCAATGTTAGCATTAAGAGATCAGATTCCCAGCCAGGCGCAGTGGCTCACACGTATAATCCCAGCACTTGGGAGGCCAAGGCAGGCAGATCATGAGGTCAAGAGATTGAGACCACCCTGGCCAACATAGTGAAAACCTGTCTGTACTAACAATATAAAAATTAGCTGGGCATGGTGCCCACCTGTTGTCACAGCTACTTGGGAGGCTGAGGCAGGAGAATCACTTGAACCTGGGAGGCAGAGGTTACAGTGAGCCAAGGTCACGCCATTGCACTCTAGCCTGGCAACAGAATAAGACTTTGTCTCAAAAAAAAAAAAAAAAGATCAGCTTTCTGTATGTGACCTTCCTTTCTCCAACGGAAAGATGCCCGTTTCTGATATTTACACACAGTTACAGATACATTTATAGTTTCCCCCAGATTTTGGGTGATAGCCAACTCTTCTTTCCTGCCACCTGTGCCCTCTTAGGCCGTGTTCTTGTTAAGCACTCTAATGAGAAGCCATGTCTGCCACAGGCTCTAGACGCAGAATGAGACCCTCAGTGGCTATAGCCTATCTGTGAGCACTCAGCAGTAGACTTATATCTGCATAGTCTGTTGTGTTTGGTTTGACATTAGAGTTCAAATAATAAGGTGACTAATGGCAAATTATCTCTGCCTACTCCTCCAACCCTTCCATGTACAGACAGATGGACAGACACAAACACACATGCCCTCTTAACCTGACCTTGAAATAACTGCCACTCACAGATATCTCCTCCAGAGACTGGCCTGTCTTTGGGAGCCTTTGTACAGATAAGCTATCAAATCTCATAGTGACTAGACAGTCGTACTTGGCTCTTCTTTGTAGTCCTACAGACTGAGAAGGAGCCAGTAAACGTGTTCCTCATAATTTCAGTTCACATCTTTGTTATGTTGTTCACATCTTTGTTATGTTGTTTATTGAGATGCTGTCAAGGTCAGGAGTTCCCTTTTGTTTAACCTGGGTAACTCCGCTTGCCCTTCCCCTCCACTCCCAATGCCATAGGAGAGAAAGGAGAAAATAAAATGTGATGATGAGGTTATTACACTGTTTCGCCAAGTAGGCAACAAACTTGTTTCTGTTTTTCAGATCCATCTGTCTAGCAGACATGTAATGATGTCAAAAGGTGCTGTTGTGTTTGACTGTAGCACTTACAGCAGGGCGCATGAGGCGCCAGGCCCCAGAGGGTCAGAATGGAGTGAGAGTTCTCAATTTCAGTGCTTACATGTTCACACAGGCATGCAGGGAGTTAAAAGCCACCATTTTTCCCTGAGTCCAACTGCTTACCTAGCTTTACCTTTGAAATCCAGCATCAGTACTTGGGCTTGCCTTCTCAAAAACTAAGACTGCCTCTTTGCCCTCTTTTGCTTCATGTTTCTTCCACATGCCTAGATTTTTTCCCCTAATGTCTCATTCATAAATCTGTAGTCCTGGAACTGTACAGTAGGGAAGCCATTCAGCTATATATATATCTGAGTGCTTATATAGACAGCATATATATAGAGAGAGAGCACTTCTATTTAACTCCCATTTTTCACTAAAACAATGATTGATTTGTTGTGGAGAGGCAAGCTTCAAGCCAAGAACCGAATTGAAAATGTTTTCTCATCTTTGTTAACTCTTAACAGCAAGAAAGAATTTTGGAACACATTTCTGCTCCTGGAATTTCTGAGTGCAGCAGTAAGTGGCATTCTGAGTGGCTTTCTTGACTTCTTGATTCTGGTTTTCTCATTGACTTTTAGCAGCCATCCTTTCAGGGTGCCTACTGTATGTACCTTTGATTGCTTGGTTTGTAGTAGCTTCTATGCTTCCTAGTAGCATTGTCTTCACCCCATTTCTATGTGCTGTCCTCATCTGTATATACATGTTAGCCCACCTGCTGGTAAATGACCTGGTTTTAATATATCTTAAGTTTCCAAGTACTAAAGCAAGTATAGAGATGCCTACAGTCTTGACATCCTTTGTAGCATATGAAGAGATACAGAGATACACTCAGCCAGAGATGTCCTTCCTTCACTAGCGGGCAAGCCCCTAACAGTCTGCTCCCTATGCACATCCCTTAGATTTCATTTGAGTAGCATTTGCTACAATGCATAAGGTAAAAGAGATTTTAACTGAAGGAAGATTGAATAGGCAGAATGCAGTTAGCACCTCTATAGCAGCTATATAGTTGAAATAAATCTTTCAAGATTTATTTTACTCTGAACCCTGTTTCATACTTCCTTACAGCTTTGAGGATATAATGTTTTCTCTTCATATCAGAGTCCAGAAATAGAGGATGTTTTGTTTTGTTTTGTTTTGTTTGCTAGAGTGGTAATGCATCCTTAAAGAAAAATTGGCAACAGATTTGTGAGCTGTAAAACTAAGAAGAAACGATCATTTGTTATTTTCAAAAATGATTCTCACGTTTCTTCACATTTCAAAACCTATAACCTTTTGCAGTTTTTATAGGCACACTTATACTTTGATAGCCCATAAAGCCCTTTAAATCTGAAACCTTTGGAGCGAGTTTCTACTTTTAGAACCAGATATTTCTATTAGTAGTGAGATTTCTGATTAACATTTATTTATCTCAGTGACCTAGTGGTCCCTGGACCTAAACTCCTAGTGGCAACTGAATTATAAGATTTTCTGACCTCTTCTTTCACAAAATAGCTGTGCTTAAATGAGAACATAAGACATTGCTCCACACTATTCTTCATTTTGTGACAAGGCTTGACACGCTATTCTTCATTTTCCTGACCCTGACATACATTATTGACCAAGAAGATATCTTACTTACTGAGGATAAAGACTTTGAGGCAGAATTAATGAATTTTTTTCTTTTTTTTTTTTAGAATAAAAAGAATGAAAGAGAGAAAGAAAGAGGAAGAAATTTTAGAAAAACAGAGAAAAGGAGAAAGAAAGAAACAGCAAAAGAAAGAAAAAAGAATGAAAGAGAAAGAAAGAGGAAGAGATTTTAGAAAAAGAGAGAAAAGGAGAAAGAAAGAAACCGCAAAAGAAAGAAAAAAATGAAAGAGAAAGAAAGAGGAAGAGATTTTA
>CAUYQU010098901.1:0-45491 GCA_963574635.1 Cheracebus regulus
AATCACTCCCCAGCAATTGCATAGCATTTCACAGGTTTAAATAAAATATTGGTTGGCTGCTTATTTGTTATTTTCATCTCCTATTCCTTCCTGTCTCCATTGTTAAACACAATTATTGGCATAAAAGAGGTTTTTAATACCCATTTTCAGACTGTATTCTAGCCTGGGCAATAAAACAAGAATCCCATTCTCTCTCCCTCTTTCTCCCCCTCTTTCTTTCTCTCTTTCATTCTTTTTTTTCTTTCTTTTGCTGTTTCTTTCTTTCTCCTTTTCTGTCTTTTTCTAAAATCTCTTCCTCTTTCTCTTTCATTCTTTTTTTCTTTTGATGTTTCTTTCTTTCTCCTTTTCTCTCTTTTTATAAAATCTCTTCCTCTTTCTTTCATTCTTTTATTCTAAAAATAAAAAAATAAAAAAAAAAAAAGAAAATGAAACATACCACAAACTTGTAGGGTTTAAATAGAATATGTAATTATACATGTATAAACATAACTGTTGTGAAGCTGAGTTGTATTTTTACTGGATCTTTAGAAATGTAACAAAAATAAAACTTAAGTAAAAATGGAACTTTCTCAAAATACAAACTCAGTAGGCAAGGGTAGATGTCTATTTTTTATCTTATAGGTATAACTTGATTCTAAACCTGTCTCTTAATGAAAGTTTGCTCCTTTGTGAAACAAAAGTTCTCAGACAGGGCATATTATTTCCTCAGGAATAAAAAATTGGAATATTCTAAACTCTATTACCAATATCCCTCAGCGTGTGAGCATTCCCAAAGCTTAAGAATATTTTTCCCCATATGGGGTTGACAGTCTCAAAGTTACCTGTTTAATAACTTGGTTGGCACCTGTGCCTAAACTAAGCCACCTGTCACCTTTCCAATCAGGGCACCACCTAACCAAATAAACTTTAAATGTTTACTTTATGTTTGAAATGGAAATAAAACTTACTACATATATGAAATTCGATACAGGACACCCTGCTGTTTTCCAAGGAATTCAGAAAATGTATTTTTAATATTCACAGAATCTTTATAGAGATCTAAAGTAGCTAGCACTATTTCTTATACATTCTCCAAATACAAATGGAGAACATTTTGAGTCCACTTTAAAGCATTTACGATGCTTCTTAGAGCCTATTCCCACACATGCCTTTCATAATCAGCTTTTGGCACAAAATCTGGACATGGAATTTACACCTAAGGAGACAAACAAGCATCTCCCTGGTCCACATGGTGTCTGTAAAGTAGCAGCTTTAAGACAGCACAGCGGAATAGTCACCAGTGTTGGTGTTCCAGGAGGTGGCTGACTTCTGAGGTCTTTGGCACAGTTGTTTTCTTTCCTATTCCTGTCTTCGTTGACCTCAGGCACACTAGCGCTTGAACTTAAATCTTCCATACAGCTACTCTGCTCCGGCAATTTAACTTCAGCCTCTTTTTCAGCCACAATTTCATCAGAGGCTTCTCTTAGCATTGTTAGCCTATGGTAAAACAGAAACAAAACACACTTTTGGTAGGCAGGCATGCTCTATGAACACACAACCTGGGCATGCTAAGTTGTTACCTGGGAAATAAACAGACTACACATAATGAGCCAAGCCATTTCTTTGGCTGGGGTTTTTAACTAAATGTTTCATAAAAAATAAAATCCTCACTTCACCCTCTAGTGACCTGCAGCAAAATCACCTCAATGTGGTACTAAAAAGTTAAACTCATGAAATTTAACATAATTTCTAGATATTAAAATAGACATTCTGAAAATCACATATAGAGTTTAATGTTAGCATTTAAAAATATTGACACTCACTATAAAATAACTTGGTATTCGTTGTTCATTTATTGGAAAATAATCATGTAACAGAATGGAGTTACTCTCCATTCAGCTAAGACTGAATAAAGAATAAGGATTTTAAATACCCATTTTATTGAGTGTGCTCACAGTCTAGCAGGGAGAATCCTATGTTAAGGGAGTTTTTCTTCTAAACTAGCAGAAGACTCTTCTTTAACAAAAGCCCTGTCATGGGCTGAAGCAGCATTATAAGTAGTGCTCCAGAATATAAATACAGCTTAAATAGAATTTATAAAGCAGGACTACTGGGATGGTTTAGAACATCTCATACTTTGTTGAGTTTCATGTTCTCCTAACGCAAATATTTTTTCCATTGATAATTAAATGTTCAGCTTTAATCTGATTGGTGACATAATGCAAACTGGCACAGACTAGGTAATAAATGTATAGCCACGAAATGAGCACAAGGGGAACCATCAAACAAAATAATAAATTCATTTGTTTACATATGAAGTGTACTGTTTGGAAATATGTGTAAAACAAATTGTATTTTACATACATGAGAAAGGCTTAGTATTTAAAGATACTATAACGAACCCTATAATCACTTTCATATTTATTTGTTTTGCAGTTCTGTGATTTTTATTCACTATAAAGAATTTCTGATAAGGACAAAGTATATCTACATTTTAAAAAATCACAATAGAAGTTCTTCCTTCCAAATATCCATATATTAAAAATTAACTCAAGTGATTTTATATACATATACTTAAAAAGTAAAATATTCACTAAAGTTTGTTTTAAGAGAAAAATGTACAATCCAAGAGGGACGGCTCTTTATATATACATGAACCTGGACAAAAACTGTAATAACTTCCCCTCCATCCCTCCTTTTTAAAGGATTGGGTATGGATACAGGGAAGGACACAGAAAAATAAGGTAAGAGTGGTAACAAACCAAAAAATGAGTAATCAGAAGTTATTTTTTAAATACTTGCTTTGTCTTACTAGAGCCTAAATTGTACTTCCATGTAGTTAAAAGCAAAAGAGAGTCACTTTTAAATTTATCTACAACTCTACAATAAGCTACCATATCTTTCAAAATCAAGTTTAGACTTTAAAAAAGAAAAAAAGCTTGTCCAGGCGCAGTGGCTCATGCCTGTAATCCCAGCACTTTGGGAAGCCAAGGCAGGCAGATCATGAAGTCAGGAGATCAAGACCATCCTGGCTAACATGGTGAAACCCTGTCTCTACTAAAAAATACAAAAACTCAGCCGGGCATGGTGCCACATGCCTGTAATCCCAGCTACTTGGGGGGTTGAGGCAGGAGAATCGCTTGAACCCGGGAGGCGGAGGTTGCCATGAGCAAGATTGAGCCACTGCACTCCAGCCTGGGGGACAGAGTAAGACTCTATCTCAAAAAAAAAGAAAGAAAAAAAAAGCTCAGAAAATAGTGTTTTACAATTACTTGAAACACGAACAAAGAATCTGGCTAATGTCTTAACTTTGCCCACAAACTGCCATTACTTTCTTAACTCTCTAATGACCAAGGAAAGACTTTTTCGAGCGTTACTTCCTGAAGCTGCAGTGCATTTCATAATTCTGGAATAAAACATGAGCCTACAAAGGATTCATTCTAAGACATGTAAACACATCCTCTTTTGAGTTCCCGATAGCAAAAGGAAATAACTGTTTAACCAGTCTCCATCTGGACCCCTTTGCTCTTCTGGCCCTGCTTCTTCTGCTGCTGCTGCTTCTGCTTCTGCTTCTTGTGCTAATTCTTGTTCCACAGCTAACAACTCAGCTGATGTTCTCGCAAGTAAGGCTGACACTGCATCCTGGAAAAAGTAAAGCAAATGGCAATTAACATCATATACTTGAAGAAACGATTTAAAAACTCATCAGATGGGAATTTACACTTCTCTCTGTAAAGAAGACCCAACTCTCCTGCTGAAAACAAATATGAAAGCTGAATAAAATAGAACCCAAAACAAGCAAAACCTCCCAGATGTTTTAAAGCAATGAAGAGCAATAAAGGCAATCAGGACTAGAGTACCAAGATCCCAGGCAGAAAAGAAATATAATAAGGTGAGCCACTGCCACTCTTTTCCCTTAAGGTTGTTTGTCAATTCTAGTGGTGAAGTACGTCAATTCTAGACTATGGTTGCCTAGAATGGTAGCAGTGTCAGCAGGATGGGAAGACTAAAATAGTCAACCCACAAGGGATTAGAAGAAATGGACGGTAAAAGGAGCTTAATATTCTTCATGATATTCCTGTCATGGCATTGCCCATTCCTAAGCTGCCTATATGCAGAGCAAGAAGCTGAGAAAGCAAAAAACCAGCTGATACTAGGCTAAAACAATAAGCAGATATTTCCATTGTCACATACAGTCTTATGGAGAGAAAAACTGGAATTCAGATCCCCACATGATTCAGGTAAGCTACCCATATTGTCATTTGCCTTTCAGAAGGCAAATCCTCTCTGGAGGAAAGTATCAGTCAGATACCCTCATACATAATATCCAATATTTCATTATGACCTACAGAGTGAAAGTCAAGAGAAACAACAGCCAAACAAAGCAGACCTGCAGATGATTCACACACTACAGGCACTGAGAGAAAATTTTAAATTTTTATGAATAATATGCTCAAAAAAACTGAATGAAATGATAAAGAATTTCACTGGTATAAACACAAAGAAAATCACATTAGCATATCAGAGTGAAACTGCTGAAAATCAAAGAAAAAGAATCTTACAAACAGTAAAATAAATAATGTATATGAATCAACAATTAAGTTGTCCTCCAAAAGCTCAACAGAATAGATGGAAACTGGATGACAATAAAATGATATTTTTAACATGTTCAAAGAAATAACTGCCTATCTAGAATTTTGAATATGCAGCAAAAAAACTGTCTTTCACAAATGAAGCTGAAATAGATATTAACAGATCTATGCTAAAAGAAATATTAAAGAGAATTCTTTGAGCCAAAGAAATATCATGTCTCAAATAGAAGCACAATGATGCAGAAAGAAATAAAATATAACAAAAAGGTAAAAATGTGAGGAAATCTAAATAAATACTGTCAATGAAACAATATGAATATCTTATGAGATTCAAAATATATGACATTTATAGCACACAAGGCAGAAAGAGAATAAAAAGAAGCTAAAGTCTTTTAAAATCTTTGCATTGTCTAAGAAAAAGTAAAGAAATTAATTTAAGTTGGTTTTTAATAAGAACTCATGCTATAATCTCCAGGGAAAGTGCAAAAAATGAAAGACTACAGATCTAGTAGAGGGGGAAATGAAAATTTAAAAATAATTCAAAACAAGAAAAGAAAAAGAATAAAGATGGAATTAAAAGAAAACAAATAGGAAGATAATAGGGTCAACCCTAAATATATCAATAATAGCATCAAAAATAAATGAACTAAATATTTAAATTAAAAGATGAAAATTTTAAGACTGGATAATAAATCAAAACCAACTATATACTGCTTATAAGTAGTATAATTTAAACATAATAACCTAGAAAGGTTGAAAGTAAAAGGATGAAAAAAGATAAACCATGCAAACACTAACCTAAAATGGTCGATATGTAGCTTTACTAACACTAGACAAACTGGATTTTAAAATAAGAGGTATTGCTAGAGATAAAAAAGAACATTTCATAATGACAAAAGGTTCAGTTGAACAGAAAGATGCAATACAATGCTAAAGGTAAATGCTAAATTTACATTTACCTAATAACAGACACAAAAAGCAATACTTGTAAGTCTAAATAGACTGAAGTACAAAGATAGAATCTATAAACCAAAAACTCCCATAAAGAAAAGTCCAGGATTGAATGGCTTCACCTGTGAATTCTACCAGATATTTACAGAATTAATAACTTCTTCTCAAACTCTTCCAAAAGGTAGAATGCTTTCTAACTCATACTACGAGGCCAGAATTAGCCTGATGAAAACCAAAGCTATCATGAGAAAACTATGAATACAGACACAAAAATCCTCAATGAAATATTAGCAATCTGAGTCCAACAACATAAAAAAGATCTACACTATGACCAAGTGAGATTTATCCAAGGAATGCAGAATTGGTTGAATATGTGAAAATCAATTAATAAACGTATAATTAATAAATTATATCAATTCAATAAAGAACAAAAACCACATGACCATCTCAACTGATGCAGAAAAATGCATTTTACAAATCCAACAGCCTTTAATAATTAAAAGTAGTCAACAAAGTAGGAAAAGAAGAGCTTTTCCTCATTCTGATAAAGGGCATCTATGAAAAAGGCACAGCCAAAATCATACTTAATGATGAAAGACCGAAAGCTTCTCCACTAAGATCAGGACCAAGACAAGGATGTCTGCTCTTATGACTTCTTTCAATATTGTTTGGGAAGTTCTAGCCAGGGCAAATAGGCAAGAAAAAGAAATAAAAGGCATACGACTGGAAAGGAAGAAGTAAAATCATCTCTCTCTGCAAACAATATAATCTTATAGAAAATCTTATGGAATCCACTAAAAAACTATTAGAATTAATAAATGAGTTCAGTAAGGTTGCAGGATACAAGATAAACAAAATCAATTGTGCAACAAATTAAACATGCAACTGAGAAAACAGTTCCACAGTGGCTGGGGAGAGTAGGGAAGGTGAGGAGGAAAGGGAAAGGTTAATCAACAGGAACATCAAGTTACAGTCAGATAGGCAGAATAAGTTCTGCTGTTTTAATGCACAGTAGGGTGATCGTAATTAACAACATTGTATTATATACTTAATAATAGCTACAAGAAAGGATTTTGAATGGTCTCATCACAAAGAAATGATAAATGTTTCAGGTGATGGTTTTGTTAATTTACCCCGATTTGATCATTATATACTGAATACATGTACTGAAACATCACACTGTTTCAGTGGGTCCTCAAACTTTGTTTTAAATGACTAAAACATTTAAATGATTAAATATCTGATATAATTTATTAATTTATTTTCAAGTGTTAAACCAACCTTGCATTCCTAAGATAAATCTCACTTGGTCATAGTGTAGATCTTTTTTACGTTGTTGTATGGGGGTCATGATGAACAAAACTTTTAAAAGCCTAGTTCCATTCACAATAGCATCAGAAAGAATAGAACATTTAGAAACACATTTAACAAAAGAAGTGCATACTGATCCTTTTGTAGTTCCTAAGTATGACAATTAGGTTTTCATACTCATGTGTGAGATATACCTCCCTCGAACCTCATTAGGACATCAGCACATTACCCATCTGGCATAAAAAGAAAAAAGAAATGCAAACTTTAACTCTGAAAATTATGAAAAATTATTGAAAGAAATTAAACACATAAATAAATGGAAATATGTCCTATGTTCACAGATCTAGACTTAGACTTAGAACTATTATGATGACGGTAACTTCCAAACTGACCCATAGGTCCAATGCTACCCCTAGGAAACTCCTAGCTGTCTTTTTTTTTTTTTTTTGCAGAAATTAGTAAACTGATAGTAAAACTCTTATGGAAATGCCAGGGACTCTGAATAGCCAAAACAATATTTAAAAAGAAAACCAAAGTCGGAAAACTCACACTTCCTGATCTCAAATTTGATTACTAAAGGCAATGTAGTACTGACTTAAGTACAGATATATGGATTACTGAACAGGATTGAGAGTCTAGAAATATAAATCCTCACACTTGATTTTCAAGAAGGGTGCCAAGATAATTCAAGAGGAAAGATTCTTTTTTGCAACAAATGGTGGTGGGACAACTGCATATCCACATGTGAAAAAGCAAAACTCAAATGAACAGAATTTCATTGACAAATGAATCAGTGACCTAAACAGACTTTACAACTCTTAGAAAAAGACACACTAGTAGATTTTTGTGATGTTCATTTAGGCAAAGCAGCCTTAACTATGATACCAACAACAAATGATTTTTAAAAAATAGATAAATTGGACTTATGAAAATTAAACACTTTTGTGCTGTAAATAAAACCATCAAGAAAGTGAGAAGTCAACCCACAGAATCAGAGAAAATATCTGCGGATCATTTATCTGATAAAGAGTTTATATCAAGAATAGGTAAGGAACTCTTATAACTCAGTAATAAAAAGAAACATCTTTTAAAAATAGACAAAGAATCTGAAAAGACATTTCTGGAAAAAAAAAAAAAAGATATACTAATGGCCAATAAGCCTATGAGGCTCACCATCATTAGTCATTAGGGAAATGTCAACCAAAGCCACAGTGAAATACCACTTCACACTCACCAGAATGGAAAGAATCAGAAAGACAGATAACACATGGCAAGGGAGAAAATGGAACCCTCATACACGCTGATGGGAATGCAAAATGGTGCAAACACCTAGGCAAGTAGTTTGGCCATTCCTCAAAATATTAAATACAGAGTTACTATTCAATCCAACAATTCTATTAATAGGTATATACCCAGGAGAAATAAAAACATATGTACAGAAAAACACTTGTATACAAATGTTCATAGCTGCATTTTTCATAATAGCCCAAAAGTGGAAACAACCCAATGCCCATCAGCTGATGAATAGATAAAATGTGGTACATCCTCAATAGAATATCATGTGTGAATAAAAAGGAATAAAATACTAATACTGCAGCACCATGGAAGTACCTTGAAAATATTATGCTAAGTGAAAGAGATGCCACAAAAGAACAAATATTCTATTATTCCACTTACATGAAACGCCCAGAAGAAGCACATTTAGAGAGACAGATGAGTGTTTCCCTTATAGAAGAGATGAGTGGTTGCCTTGGGGGAAAGAGATTAGGGAGAACTGGGAGTCTCTGCTCATGTAGGGGGCTTCTTTGGGGATGATGACAATATTCTAATATTAGACTGTAATGTTGGTTGCATACACAACTCTGTGACTATCCTAAAAACCACTGAGTTGGGTGCTTCAAATGTATAAACTGTCACACTTTAAATGGGTGAAATGTATGATGTATGAATTATATTGTAATAAAGCTATTTTTAAGAGCTTACGTAAAGTGTGACAATCATAAAAGCATTCTTAAGGATAAAAAAAAATCATATTTTGCCATCTTGTATGTGTCGTTTAGTGTCTACCACAAGCCTGGGCATGTAATCTAAACTGTATTATCATGTTTGTTTTCCTTTCACCACCCACTACACAGTGTCTACAATAGTTTCTCACACACAGCAGATGACCAATAAAACACTGTTGTTCAGTTATCTGACCTTTGCTTAGGAAATGCATTCCTCATAATCTAAAATAAACTTGAACTCAGTAACAATATCCACAAATGCCAAATCCATGATGAACGGCCTCACAGAATGACCTTTTGTAAATTTTTTGAAGTACTGTATTGAAGTTTGACTGCTGGCTACAATCCACCCCCAATGCTGGAGTGCAGTGACGTGATCATGGCTCACTCACTTCCCAGGCTCAATCAATCCACCCACCTCAGCCTCCCCAGGAGCTAGGACTGCAGGTGTGCACCACTGCACTCAACTAACTTTTTTGTTTTTTTGTAGAGATGGGGTCTTGTCATGTTGCCCAGGCTGGTCTTGAACTCCTGAGCAAAAGCAAGGAATTACAGGCCTGAGCCACCTCGCCCAGTCCTCAAAAAACTATTTAATAGAAAATGTTTATGGCTATTGATGTTACAAATGAAAAGCTAATACACTGTTTAGGATTAATAATTTCAAATATGCAAAATATAAAAGTGCCAAATGTATAACCTGACAGTGAAATCAAACAATGTAAACACAATGCATACAAAGTATATATTTAAATTAAAAGGTTTTTTTTTCCATGATCACTTAAAAACAATGAAGCCTCTATGTCAGTTTATTTAATAAGGAGGTATGAGCAGAAAAGGATGGTCCTTTTATAAACCCCATTTGAAACAAAGCTGGCAATTACCTTTGTTTTTTCTTGGGAAACTGGGAGAAACAAAAGTTGTGAAGGAGAAAAGGAAGGATAGTAAAAGTGATAAAAACACGTTGGTCTTGTAGCATTCCACATTTCATATTACTTTCATATTATTCTCTAATTTTGACTCACCAAGTCTATGGAATCTACCAATGGCTGGTTTGGTTGAAACACAGAGTCCTCATTTTCTTCCTTCTCTTCGCAAGGCATTTGCTTGGAAGGAAGCAAGTTATACCACAGAGTGAAAATCTCACTGGAAAATGGTAGATCTGCCAGGCTGATCTGAGTTCCAGCCTATGTAAGTGAAAGAAAACAAGGAAAGAAGAGAGAAAATAAGACGTTTAAATTAGTATTCATTCTGATTTAATGAAGATTGTTGAATGAGCTTGTTTTAGAGTAAAAAAAAAAAAATGCAATTCTCATGACATAAAGCATTGCTGGATTTTTTAAAACATGGAGATATGTTATATTTTCAGCTGTGACTAAATAAGAAATAACCCCCAACCTAAAAGCTAATCCTGGGATTAGTTTGTGAGATACTATTTTACAAAGACCTAATGACTAAGCATGCCTTTTTTGTAAATGTAAAATTATTACTATTATTATTATTGAGATGGAGTCTTGCTCTGTCTCCCAGAGCGGAGTGCAGTGGCACAATCTCAGCTCACTGCAACCTCCACCTCCTGGGTTCAAGTGATTCTCCTACCTCAGCCTCCTGAGTAGCTGGGATTACAGCCACATGTGACAACACCCAGCTAATTTTTGTATTTTTAGTAGAGACAGGGTTTCACCATGTTGGCCAGGCTGGTCTCGAACTCCTACCCTCAGGTGATCCGCCTGCCTTGGCCTCCTAAAGTGCTGGGATTACAGGCGTGAGCCATCACGCCTGGCCTCATAGTACTTCTTATAATATGTTGTAAAGATGACTTGATTATTAGTCACAGACAACCCATTATCCACTGAAAAACAAATAAAAACTCCACTTTGGTTCTTGAATAAGACATCAGATAGCAATAGTTTTCTTTGGATTCATAAGTTAGTAAAATGGCAAAAAAAGTAAAGGATAAAGGCTTTCATATTCTACCAAATCACACATAGCAAAAATCTAAATTAAGTTATACTCTTCTTTAAGGCTATAAATTAACATATTTATGAACTTTATTGGAGCCTCTGACATCTATTATACTAAATATGACATCTATTATAGTAAACTCTTTCTGATAGCCTAACAAGTCTGTGATCTTTGCTTCTTTCTAACTTTATTGTCAGACAATATCATCAGACTTTTGTTTCAAGTAAAGAAAACAAGAAATGAAATTAAGAAGAAACCAACCACTCTTAAACTTTGTGCATCATGAAACATGTGTTTCTGTGCTTCCCACTGGACTGCAGAGAAAAGCTCAATTGGAGACTCACATTGTATTTTGAACACATGGGCACATCTCTAGATGCCTGCATTTGAATACCTATGTAACTTTACTGGGACCTGGTGGTTTTTTGGTTATTATGCATAACAGTGTGTTAAACTCACAATTAGTGTGAAGTCTTCTGCTGTAGCATTTAAATATCATATTGCTCTAAACAGTAACACCATGTCTTCCCAAAACTCCAGTACTGTGGTGGGAGAGAATGAGCTGAATGAGGGTACTATATAGTACTCAGTGGTCTTGCTTAATTTTAATTTATAACAGTGAATTATGTGGGGATGTCTTTTTGATATTTGGCTTCATTGTTTACTAGTTTTACCTCTCTAAGCAGCTCCTTATCCGAAAATAGTGGATAATCATCCGTTTCATAACCAACCTTTCATCAGGTTGTCATGAGGATTAAATGAGATAATACACACACAGCATTCACACAAGGCTTGGCACTGGCACTGGGAGTGATAAGCACACTCCATGAGTGATAGTTACCACAGAGGTAAAGTTCTTCTGTGGTTAAAAGGCAGAAATAGAAAGCAGCTTTTATATAAAATCACAATTTATAAGCAGATTTTAAAGGTCTGGATTAAGAGAATGAACAGAAACCACTACAGAAAAAAATGAACAAACATTCAATGTGTCCCAAGATGTTGGGCAGGTCTGTAGGGGTTTCTAGGGCTGGCAAAATAGCAACTACAAAATATCTTCTCAGACCATCCTATCATAAGTGTTATCTGATAGTGGGAATTATGAAGAATCTTACCAGGCATGCTTCCCTTCGGTGTTTACTGACAGAGCAAAGGTCTACTCTCAGTGTCTTCTGTTGTAAGGCTGTTTGGGAAATGGCGACTCTGAACACATCATTGAACAAAATGGATTCTGTGGGCGGGTGAACTTTTGTGCGAAACAGACAGCTGACATCAGTTGAGGAGGGAAGAACAGCAACCCTAAAATATCTGCAAAGAAGAAGAATAAAATGGATTTCATAGGTACTTTAATTATACCAGATTCACAGCTATCATTTGAAATTATCTGCAAAGAGAGAAAATGAGAGATCATGGAGTTCATTATCAATTTACAGTGTTGCTGCCATCATGGGTCCGTGCTCAGCTGCATAGATGCTCTGTTCTTAACCCACCCAAGCTGACTACGCCCCTGAGCATGCAACGGCCCAGCCTCCACTCACCACGAGACTGCAGCAAAGGCACATGATAGGAAAGTGAAGAGGAAGAAAGTCCGTGGGGCAGACGAATTTAACGTCCCACCTGCCCCGTGTACAGCCAATTCCAAAACAAGTTATTTCTGAGCCTGGGAAGGTGGGAACACACTAAGTAGATACTGGTGACTTTATCCCAAAGAATCCTCATCCTGAGTATTAAACAAGAGATGCAGATGATCACTTCCCAGGAATGGAATACATTATCCTACTAGAGAAAAAGAAAGGCTAAGTAGCACATTGTTCAGAAAACTTAAAACAGATGAAATAACCGTTCAAAAATATCACTGTCTAGCATCTCCAAAGTCTGAGATATAACAAACTGTTTTAAAAGAGTCTTGTGCTTTGTAAAATTCAGAGAGTTATAGAAAAACAATAACTTCTAATACTACTTTAAGGTGACTTTTCTGAGCACACATTATATGAGGACCCACAATTCTTAGAAACAGCACAGGGTAATTTCTTTAAATCCCAGAAAGAGAATACTACTATCTCTATCCCCTTCACCCTCACTTCCAGGCTTATCTAATCTGTATTCTAAAACATGTCTTTCTCCTGTTAGAAAAACTCTAATGCAAATGCAGAACTGAGGAATGTCATATTATTTTGTATTTCATATCAATATTAATTATGGAGATTCAGCACTGAAAATCTACTAGGCCTCAGGCCACTGCTGTTGATTTAAGAGCCTTACTAAGACACAGCTAACTGTCCCTGGGTGACCAAAGATTCAGCAGAAGAAAATCTTCTCTCCACTTTCATGGAAAAGTATAAAGGAGAAGTATATTAGGGCGGCAATGGAGGGAAGGGATCTGTGTTTCTCCAGTCTTCATAGTTTACACAGTTAAGAGCCAAGCACATAAGGGAACAAAGGCAGTTCCCTCTCATTCTGTTGGCGGCGGGGGGGAGCGGGGGGGCGGTGTACGTGGGGTGCATCTCTTCAAACTGGAGCCACTCACACTCACAAACATACTGTGGCTGTTGTCAACCAGACGAAGCATCAGCTCTGCTTGTCACAATTAATAATCAAAAAATAACTTTTGAAGTCGGGGGGAAAAAAAACAATTTTAAGAATATTTCATACTAACTGTCATGTTTAGCAGTGTCATTATTTAGGTCAAGGCTCTTCTATATGGGTTTAAGGAAAGATTGCTATATGTCAGGAAGGTTCACACCAACTCAACAGGCACCCGCACACCAGCTGGGGAGCAGAAGAGCAATGTCTACTCATTGGTTGGGCTGAGTGTTTCATTGGTCCTATACCACGCTGGTATCACCATGTCTCCAGAAGGGACTTTATGGCATCCTACGAGGTAAGTGAGAATGGCCATGACTGGTTTAGTTGAAGCAGAGCATATTGTAGGTGTACACTTGCAGTGAGTTTAAAGAAAGTGTGTGTTCTTAGGGTATTCTGTAGTTTTCTCCTGAAGCTGTGCATCAATTCTCACTGTTCATTGTTTCAGTCTCTGGTAGATTTGTCTTCTCCGTGATCTGCTTTACCAAAAGGCCACCAATGGCATGCTCCAACATCACAGCTTATTTATCAGTAGGGAGAAGTCACAGATTATATCAAGCCAGTCTTCCTGGACACCACTGACTGTGGTCTTCATCTCAGGCCTGGGAAGCAGGCTCTCTGTGTTGATTTAGGCACTTCCACGTCCTCCATGCCTGCTCCCCGCTCTGGTCTCACTAATGATGTGGATAGCCCATGCCTTGATTCAGGAAGTTCTCTAAGCTCACACTCCTCTTGGAATCCTATCCTACGTCCAGCTTTGATGCTTCTCAACACATTAAAATCTACTATCTCGATTGGGCTTGGCAGCTCACGCCTGTAATCCCAGCACTTTGAGAGGCTGAAGTGGGAGAGCCCAAGGAGTTCAAGACCAGCCTGGGCAATACGGAGAGACCCCATCTTTAAAAAAAAAAAGAAACCCACTATCTCTATTGTCAATTACATAATCTCTATCTAGTTCTTTTTCTCTTAGATCCAGTTTCTTCTGACAATTTTTGGAATGTTAGGATGTGAACTTATAAGTCTGTAGGAAAAACATCCAGAACTCTTAAATTTATTCTAAGTCCTATACTAAGGAATATACTCTATCATTTAAAAAAATCATTCACCTGGCTGGGAATGGAGTCTTGGGCATCACCCCTCAACAGCTCTTTTTAAATTTCCAAACCTTTACGCTGCATATTCAAAACATTATTAAGATCCACGTCTTATAGAAGTTTCAACGCAGAGTGGACATGTATGTTCTGGATTCTATGTCAGAGGTGCTAAGTGTAAATCTGGATTCTTCTGGGTACTTTCCAGCCATAAGCCCTTCAGAGTCACTGAAACTCTGATGGCAGAAAATGTGAATGCTGGTGTCTAAGACTTCCAGACTTATTTGTCATAAGATTTTTAGGCTTATCTGTCAGGAAATTAACAGTCTCTAAGCAATGGACTGTGTAGCATTATGCCACCACTTTGTTGGTATTCTTGGTTTGATAAAGTGAAATAACTTTAAGAGCTCACTGGTCACAGGGAAGTAAATGCTTGATGATAAAAACATGCTCTTACATGTAGCATGATAAAATGTTTGACTGGCAATGTTGTACTGATAAATAAAATTTAATCACTACATTTTAATGTAAAAGATCAGAAAATTCCTTAAATGACAGTAGTAACAATTACACAATAACAAAAATTTTACTCATATTTCAATCAAATTCCAACACAGCATAATACAGTATTTCTGGTTACAAAAAAGAGATTAAAATTCTTGGCTTCTATCCTTAAAAAGAATCAGCTGAGTAAGAATTAAAACCCAGTATGCCTTCCTCACATTTTGCTTTCCATCTGTATCTGCCATTTATTAGACGTGCTCAGCCCTGCTATGTCTTTTCCACATCCTCACTTTGATGAACTATATGATTACAGTGTAAAATTCTCTTACATGGAAATTTTTAAGTTCTGCAATTTGATCTTCACTGATTTACTTACACTTTTGAAGTATGAGGTATCAAGAAGGCATGAAGGTTTCGGAGTTGTGCTATAATCACCATGAAACTTGAACTTTTTGCATTGTATCTGTCAAAAGAGAGGCTAAATGAAGTCAGAAATTGCCACAGGCCACTCGCCCTGCACAAACGTCAGAACTGCTCCTTTCCCATGCACGTTCCTTACCTGAGTCCTATCTGAACCTGGGCGGTCTCTACAATGGCAACGTCCTCTTCACTGTATGTGACATCTTCGATTTCACTAGGTCTACATGGACAGGGAGTAGATGAACAGTTAATTAATGGGGTTATCGATTGTTATGGCTACAGTTTGCCACTTAGCGATTCTGAATGAAAACCCGAATTAACAGCACTCCTAGGCCCGCCCAGTGGAACTGATGCCAGTGAAAGCTTACTGTTTTAGAGGCTTTCTATTTTCAAGAAGGCTCTGCCTCAGGGCTTTCGGGCAAAGCCTTTCTGATGACTACTTTCCTTATTACTAGAAATATACCACACCCTAGAGACATTCCAGGCTTTCAGAAATACACATGAGAAGCTTCATGTGCCAAACAGGGTCTGGTGAATTTTTCCAATGTTTCCACTAAAACAAAGGTTTTTATATTTTAAAGAGGGTCAGTTGGCTCTGGGTACACCAATCTGTTTATCATTCCCATGGCTGATAAGTCATTTTTGACATACTGAACTTTTCAGGCACACTACTTCTTTAACGGCTGAAGTCCTTATTATGCCAAAGAGTGGACTGACGGTGGCAGGACATTTGCACATGTAACCCACATCCACAGCTAAGGAGATGGCTGTAGCTAATCAGCACCCGCTGAATCCTTACTGTTTCATGAAGGCTTCATAGACTCCACTGTCTCCAGCCACAGACTCATCAGATACAGCAGCTGACACACAAGTGGCTTTCTCCCCAAGCAGATGGATCACTCTTCTTTTTGGTAATGATTTTTCCACATCTATGAAGGGGAGAGCACTCATCAGAACATCTTATTTGGAAAAGTTAAGTATTAAATATATACACAGTTTGGTCATGAGCGATCCAAAATAAGATTTCCTTCTGGGAGTCAAGGATGTTAATATTCAAATAACAGATGTAAACATTTCAAGGCACTATGACTTTTAAGATTCCTGGGATGCCAGTTATTTTGGTCATTATTTGGAAGAGAATATGGTTTTTCTTTGCCCTGAAATGCTTTCAGGGAAGGGATGAATTACACAAATTCTCATTGGTCCTTAGTCTTTTTCTTTCAAGCATTCACTGCAGTTTTCATATATTCAGGAATAGGAAATGATCTATCTCCCTCAAGTGACATTTCTATCACTGAGCTTCTAGCTACTCAGTGGACAAGTTCCCACCTCTTTTGCTCTCCCCTTCTCTCCACATGCCACATTCTACATCTCCTGTGCCACTATTCTAACAGAAATTAAGAAAAAATGTCCTTGACTTACAGGAACTCCCCACCAGCTAATACCGTTAAAAAACTTCCTGTGCTACTGAATCTTTAGCACCAATGACCACTTAACTTTTATCTCGAACTCATATTCATACACCAGCATCCTGCAGTGAGCAAGGAGCATTCATTTAAGGCTGTGCTCTGTACTGTAATGAGCTGCAAACCTGTGGCGCTCTTTCATCCTCCAGTGAGTGAGAGTGAGCGCAGGGATCTGTATTGGTATGCATTTCGGCCCCCTTCTGAGTCGTGACTTTACATCTTGTTAAGATGTTTAAGTTTTAAGGCTTCAGATTACAGGATTGATTGCTGCATTTTCCCTTTTATTTCTGGCAGTGGGAATGCTTTTTCCTTGATGATGAAGTGCCTTCTCTTCACCCACCCCCCTTTGTGAGGGGTGAAGGTGATGACATGATTTATTGATTACCCCCAGGAATAACCACAGCAGCCTGAAATTGACTTTGACAATGACAGAGACTGAATGTGGAAGGCCTTCATAGTTATTCCAACGGGGTTGCTGTCATCCAGCAGGGATTGGCACTGGAGAGCAAAGTTTACATAAAAGGGACTTGACTTTACCTGCCTAAGCCTCTAGAGCACTGAGGGAGATGACAAACGTCCCTGATAGGGAGCTACCCGCCCCCACATGCAGGGCAGATGTCCCCTGAAAAAAAGTGTTCGTGACCTGAAGAGAATTCATCTTTCTTTTTTTTGAGACGGGGTCTCACTCCTGTCGCCTAGGCTGGAGTGTAGTGGTGCAATCTCAGCTCAGGGCAGCCTTGACATCCTCCGGCCTCAGCCTCCTGGGACCACAGCTGTGCACCACCTTGCCCAGCTAACTTTTGAGAATTAGTCTTTGCGGTTAAATATATGCTTTCAAGTTGTTTTCAGACATGCTACTGAATATTATCTGCAATCAAAACTCCTGTATGTATTTTCTCTTACAGTAACATTTTAACAACAGTTTTCTAATATATGCATTTAAAAAATTTAAAAAACGGTCTCACAAAAGCTTCAGAGATACCTGTCTCCAGCCACGAACTTTTAAGACACAGCAAGATCCAAGTGTCAGGAGCAAGGCATGGGCCAACGAGAGATACTTGCAGGACAGGACTCTCAGGCCTCAGGATTACTGGGTGGGTGACAGACCCTAGACCATTTTTTCTCTGATCACTCTCCCCGCTTCTCCAGGATCCAGCCTCACTTACTGCCCCTCCAAATTGACTGAACATTAGAAGTGGCCACTAGATACCACTCCAAATACAGAAAAAGCAAAACTAGCTTAAAAGGTCAAGAAATGTTAAGTTCAAAGCACAGGAAGGAATGCTGGCACACAGAACATTCCATTTTCTACTCTCTCTTCTCATAGCTTTCCATGGTTCATGGTAAGAGCTGTATTTAGCCAGCTGGTATTACTTATCATCATCACTGTCACGGAGTACTCATAATTACATGAACTATGTGCTGAGTGCCAGATACTGTTAGGTGCTTCACATGTATCGCTGCATTAATCCCTCAGTCTGACACGAGGATTACTGTCGCAACCCCATTTTGCAGATAAGGAACCATAAGCCTGAGCAACTGGGTGGCGTGTTTACCCGAACATGGTGGTGACTAAAATGTGAGTGGATGCTTAGCTGGTTCCAGGAGTGGTATGCACCCCCATCACACACACACACACACACACGCACACGCACACACACACACACACCCCGAACTCCTTCCCAGAAGCAGCGGTAAGGCCCCACGTGGCTTTCTGTTTTGTTGGGGCCATTATGTACACACCTGCTTATTTAATTCTCCTGGTTATTTAATTCTTTGTGGTTATTTCCACAACCCGTTACTTGTAGTTTTGACATCTCCCCAGGAGGGGGTGCACAGACCACACAAATGTCTCATGGGACCCCCCTCTGCCCCAGGCCCATGGCAGGACACAGCACTTCCGTCTTCAGTATTTGCAACCACAGAAACAAGCTGGATTTGTCAACGTCTTTAAACAGCTGAATTAGCCAATCAATTACTTAGAAATCTTAGGACTATACATACAAATAAAAATGCTTCTAGCAAGAGAGCACTTCTAAAGAGCCCGGCCCTCTTTGTGTGGTCAGTAAAACATGTGGCTATGAACAGGACTCCGGTAGACCAGCACGGGAACTTTTATTTCATATTCTGCCTCAAGCTAGCTCTGGAACAGATCATCCTCCTCACACCACAACAGTGCTCATCTGCCAACAAGAGTACCATCCTGAGCTCTTTACAGTCGTATCTAACATACTCAAAGTTCCTGCTTTGCAAAGGAAAACAAACAAACAAACAAAAATGATATTCTTCCTGTTTCTGTTTGAATATAAATACAGGCCTAAGAATGTCAATCTCTTCTCTTCCCGGGGCTGCAACTATTAACCTGGCCAGAAGGTGGCAGGCTAATACCGTACACTGCAACCTGCTGTTCCAATTAACTTTCCGCAGAAAAGGAAAGTCTGGCTTGAAACAAAAACTGTATTTATATAGAATTCCCTGAACAATCTAAACACTGAACCTTGGTACTAATCAGCTAGTATGTTAATTGCCTTGGTTTTCATCTGTTGTAGGCCAACTTTTAAAAGAAAACCCTCTTCTTTGCCCTGCTATTTCAGAACCAGAATCTATTTGGAAATACGAAACGTGTTCACAAAGTATGTTCCCAGTCAGCCACCACACACAGAGTGTCCCTGGACAACTGAACAGGTACTAAATGGTTAAGTCTATTAAATAGGGAAGGTGATTTTTATTTGATAATGAAAAATATCTAGGTATATAAATAAAAACTCCTTAAATGAAACCAAAACGATTACTCAAAAGAGAAAAGGAATCACACCCTTTGTTTATATGGAAAAATAACCCTCCAATCATTCTCCTTAAAATCACCAAGAGGGACGAAAGCAAAGGTCTGCATTTACCTGCAGTTCCTTCATATAATGGCTCCCCAGCACAGTCATTAAGGTCTTTATCCTCTGAAAGAGACTGGGAGGCTCCTCCTGAATCAGAATCCAGCAAGATCTGATTTTCGACGAGGCTGATATCTGCAAAATGGCTACTCAATTCACAGTCTTCAAAGTCAGCAGTGAACTGATGGAGAGAGGCATCATGAGAAGACATGGGAAACAGGCCTTCCAAAACCAAGGGAGAGCCCGGAGGAGACAAGGAGGAAAGGGAGGACCTTGAAGACAGGGAGGTCACAGACTTGGGGGCCTCAGCCAGTGGAGGAGTATGGCCTGTTGCTGTAGCTGCCACCCCACAGAGTCCACTCTGGCCAGGCTGGCTGGGGGACTTGACCACCTCATTTTCATGGATGGTGGTGATGGGTCCGGAAGGAATGTAACCGCTTTTCTCTTGCAGAAGGAAGTCCAGTTTATACTGATAATCCGCATCTATCTGATCACTTGGACTGCTGTAATAAAGCTCAGTGGAACTGAGGGAGTTGAGCGACCCTCTGCTGGAGGTGTTCAGAGAGCCCCGACTTGACGCCAGGGAACCCAGGCTGCTCCCAGATGACACGGACAGGGTGCTGGCAGAGAGGCTGAAAGATGAAAAGCACACACCATAAAATCTGTTACAAAATGGAAAACCTAACCACAACCCCTACTGGCTCCTTCATCTGCAGAGGGAAGAAACCTGCTAAAGAACGGAATCAATGCCCAGGGCCAGAGGAACTCACTATTACGGCCATGTGTCAGTTAACGACTGGTCACGTTCTGAGAAATGCATGGGTAGGTGATTTCATCAACGTGCAAAAGAGCGTCCTTACACAAACCTACTTGGTACAGCCTACTGCACATCTACGCTATATGGTATAGCCTATCACTCCCAGGCTACAAACCTGCACAGCAGTTGCTATACTGAATACTGCAGGCAATGATAACACAATGGTAGCATTTGTGTATCTAAATGTAGCTAAACTAGAAAAAGTACAGTAAAAATACAGTATTATAATCTTATGGGACCACCTTCATATACGCAGTCCATCCTTGACCAAAAAGTAATTATGCGGTACATAATTGTATATATCATGTCTGTGCTTACTAACATTTTCAGCCTTGCTCTACAAATACTCTTTAAGTAGCAATTCTATTCTTATTATCCTCCTGTTGCAAAAATTAAAAGAAAAAAAGAATCAAATACCTGTTGATAAGTTTATTTGCACAGACATCTAGAAGCCACTTTGCAATTTAAAAAAATATTGAAAGGAGAAAAAAACAAAACAGGCAAAGGTGTTAATGTAGCTTTAGTTAAAAAAAAAAAAAAAAAAAGCTTTTTATTTTTAGAGAAAAGAAGGCAAGCTTATAAAAAGAAAGAGGTTATACAAAAGACCCTCAGGTTCACTCACCTTTCCTCTGTGTGTATGAATGTGAGGAGTGAACATTTTTTCTAATCAATGTAAGGAAATCTACAGCTATTTTAAGGCAAAACTCCCCTACTTTCCATTTTTAAAAAAATGGGGCAATAGGGAAAATGTGTTATTTTTCTAAGTATGTTTTGACAGCTAAAACATTTCTTCTTCCTACAACATATTTCAAATGTACTCCAAAAATGACACTGAATTCATGAAAAAGAAAATGTGACTTTAAATTTGATCACTCAAATATTAACTGTGGTTTTATTTACTTACGTAGTTAGAAATAAAGTGAAAAGTAATCAAAGATGAATATGCCTGAATATATTCAGAGAAAAGTTTTCCCCTCAAAAATCTGCTAAGCTCACCTTTTAAGTTGTGAATACAAATAAGTAGTTAATTTAGTAGTTTCTTCAAGTTTCTGTAGCAGCTCTTTTCTTCTCTCTTCCAATCTCAATCTAGGAAGAAAAAAAGAAATCTATTTTCAAATGATTATAACGAAATATGAAAACTGAAAGAAAAGAGAGATTTGTACTGTACAAACATTACAGATCACAAGGGTGAAATCTGAATGGACTCCACAGAAAGTAAACAGGACACCCAGCAAGACATGTTGGAGGCAGAGCTGCATGCAGCCAGGCTAAAGGACAGGGAACGTTATGCCAAATCATCAGCGTTCCTGAGAATTTAAAATTGCTGGTAGTCTAGAATCTTTTTAAATGGGTAAATCATATGGTCCTTTGAGTTGGGAAGAAGAGTGAGTAGGAAAACAACCATGAAAACCAAAAACTAAACAAAGACTAAGAATCCTGACACAGATCTGTGACTTGGGAATCATTTCCTAAAACATTTCACAGCAAATAGTAAAGGTCATCCTAAATACCGAATTTAGTAAAGCTTGTTCCAAAATAATATTTAGCGATAACATTTCTAACCCTAATTTGATAAGAATTTCAGCAATTAAGAAACAATTTAGTCCACATTACCATTGTGGGCTAATTTGGGCTTAGCCGTTCAAGGAAGAAGATGACCTAAAAGTGATTCTCCTTCTAAGCTATAGCACATCTCATCATCTGCTTCAGATTATCATAAAATTTCACCCATGTTCAACTGCAAAAGTTTTTTTTTTTTTAATTAGAGTACAGCATTATAGAACTGTATACTTGAATAGTAACTCATTTTAAAATATACTAAGTACCTAGGGGTTTATGCAACTAAGAGTCTGTGCAAGTACAGTCTATGTCATATGAAGGTCTTCAGACATCACTGAAATAAACTAGTTCAGAGTAGTGAGCAGCAGAATGGAATTCAGAAAAAGGGCACCTGGGTTTCCAGTCCTGATTTGCAGCTTACTAGCTGCATATCCTTGGGTAAGTCACTGACTCAAGGGTCTTACCTTTTTCAACTGTAAAATGGTGACTATAATTCCCCTGTGTTTCCCTGATAAGGCTGTTAAAGGGATCAATGGAATAATGTATGGGAAAGTGCTCGACAGAGAAGAAAAATCTGACTTGTTCAAAGACTCAGCATGCCCTGCAAAGTGGTGATATAAAAAATTAGCCACTTTTCTTTGGAGAAAAATAACATTTCCTTAATTTCCAATCTCTTTGAAACGTTATATATGTTTTTGGCGGTAAGAAGACATGCCCATATTTTATTTATAGGTATCCATCCCTTTGATGTGTCAACACTATTCCATTATATGTTAAACTAAAAAAAGTAATTCTTGCCATCTTCTTTAATACTTCAAAAGCGTGATAAATTCTTAATTCATGGCTTTCAAAGGTGCGTTTTTAAAAGAAGCATTTTAAAAATCTTTCAAATATAAACAAAAACTCAACAAGGAAAAAAGTAGTATGAAGTAGACTGAATTAAAAGGTGCACAAAGGTCTAAAGAAAGCCCCCAATTCTGCTAAAATCCATGTCTTCTGAAACCAGAGAAACACTTTGGAAGTTAAGTTTTAAAACTCAATATTACTTTTATTAAAATGAAGACTTTCTCTAGTGCTTGAAAGGCACCAGGATGACGTCAGAATATGACCCTGAGCCACACTCAGACTTTCAGTGCTGCTCCTTCCCTGTCACTAGGGGGCGCCCTCAGCCTTCTCCAGGTGATGCCGGCAGCTGCTCTTCCAGCCCTTTAACGCCTGCTTTGAACTACAGATGCCGGTCTTTGTGTTCCTGTTCCCTTTTCCCAGTTAGCTCCCACAGTCCCAGAAGGCAGACATCAGCTCTTTCTCCCTGCTGCATAGGGTGACCTCGCCAGTCCCTCCGTTCTTGCTGTTGTTGAGAAGAAACCTTCCCCAGGAGAAGTATGAGGAAGGCACTGGGGAGAGAAACAGACACCCTCCCAGTGGCCGCAGTCGGTCTCTGATGTGATCACCAAAGCATCTCCTAGCGGCAGCCCGAAGACTTCCTCAGAATCCAGGTGTATTTCATGCGAAACACCTTCCCCAACTTCCCTGTAACCAGGGGTTAGAAGATACTGCAGACATCAGACCTCTCATAAGGGTGCACACCTGTCTCTCTTGAGTTCTTCTGCAGCTCCTTTTGGTCTGCTGGGTGAGAAAGGGTTTCCTTTACTTGGCCCTTGGAAGAGTCCTCCCCTGGGCACAGCTGCTCCACATCCCCTTTCAAGCTGCCCTTTGTGAAGTGTGGGCCTTCACACCTGCCTGCCTCTGCCCTCAGTACCCCGCAGGAGAGAAGCACAGCCTGGTTCCTCCTGAACTCAGAACTCTGCACCTAGGGAAAATTTCATGTCATCTATAGAAGCAGAAAGTCTTTTTTCCACTCAAAACTAATTGACACTCATACCCTCACCTACTTGCTTTAAAAAAATTTTCAGAAGCAGTGGCAAAAACATTCAAATAATTAAGAAACAATTAAGACGTCAATTAAGACAGCAATTACAACACAAACCCCCAAACTTTGTGAAAAAACAAGGAGCAAATTAAGATCTTACCAGCTATAGAAAAGCACAGAGTTTAAGAAATTTCAATAACTGCATGGAAAGAATACGAAAGATGCACAGAAACACCTCTCCTGCAAGGCTTTTTTCATTTGCGAGCAATTTCTCTTTTGGCCTGGCGATCCTTCAGCACGAGCACCTCTTTCCCACCACCAGGTGGCGAGCACAGTCGCTGCCTTCAGGCCCAGTGGGCGACACTGCAGCCTGAGGGGGCAGGAACAGAGCTAGGGGGCTGGAGGATCACACTCAGAGGCTGAAAATGCATGTGCATCTAGCTCTTTCAGAGACCAACATTCAGTAATGACTCAGACTCTTGCCAGAGGTCACCCCTGAAATAATGGGGAACCCCAAACTTAAGTGAAAAACAGGAAAATGTTGAGGAATGCAGCAGGCAGCATTCTTTGACAGTCATGTAGGTACCAAGAAGAAATGGAAGGATTTGGGGCTGGTGGCACACAATCTGTTCTATGATGAAACTGACTTTCACACAGTGCATCCTCTTTCCCAAAAGAAGCTCCAGCCAACCCTGCTTTCACCCTGGGGAGACACTGACAAGGGCATTCTCTTCCCTCTTAAAGTCCCAGCGTCAGTGCAACAGCAGCAGTGAGCAGAGCAGAAACCCACACACAAAGCAGGAAGACATGGTGGGGAGAAGCATAAGAAAAAATGCCAGAGCAGGGGGAAAAGAAAGCAAAACCATGAACAGCAACAGTAAAATCCAAGGCCAGACGAGGTTGTATCTACTTGGGAAAGAAAGGATTCAGTGTTCCCAACAGCAGTAGGTTCCGTTCTTCCGGACATGTGAAATACTGGGTCACTCTGAGCATCCCAGGATAGGAGTTAGAAAACTTGATCAAGCGTTAGAAAAGTTGGTCAAGCGAGAATGTCTGAGTCCTTCAACCTCTGATGGCAATCTAAGTATGAGGATTTGCCTTTGGCCATAGACACTGATAAGGAAACTAGTATCCAATTATTTGAAATACTAAACAATCTGGCTCTTCCAAGTAATTCAGAAAGTCAACATACTACACATATAAAAGACATCTGTTTCCCTTCCTGCTAACATCCAATCGTAGGAGACCAAGGAGGTATCCATACCACTTCCTCCCCATATGACACAAACCCAGTGACTGGATCCCAGAAACACATGATTTTTATGAAAATATCTTACACTCTTCTTCCTAATGAGTTCAAGCCTACTGTCTCTTGGGCTTTTCGTTAAAAAAAAGAAAGAAAGAAAGAAAGAAAGAAAAAATGCATACTATTTCTGCTGGAATTTTAAGTTACTATGTGTGTGTAAACAAAAGTATAAAGTTTTAGGTACTAAGGAAAAAGTCAAAGTTTAGGTACTTAGGAACAAACTGTTATTTTTAATGTTACATCATCAGTCATTTTTTGGAAGCTCTACTCCTAATAAAAAAAGGCAAGCAAGATACCACCCCAATAAAAGCTGATTAAAACAAACAAACTTATTTTATTTCTCTGCCAGAACAAATCTGTTTATAGGTCCTTCCTAGAGTCACCTACTACAAAGTAGAACAGCTGAGATGGACATGGCACATTAGACATATATAATTATATAAAATTTTATTAAGTTCTATGTAGTAGTATGAAACATCATTGGTGTTTTATCCATGGGCCACATATAAGCTACCCATTTCATCATAGCTACTGATGACTATTAAATGTTTATCCTAGAAACCAGAAACTTTAGGCACAAATGTAGACATATCAGGGTAATTCAGAAAACAAAACAACAACAAAACAACAACAAAACAAAAGAATTCTGCCCTGCCTTCTTATTCTTTTTGTTCCTTTTGGTCTTTGTCAGATGGGGCCTTACTTTGCCAGCCTGGCTGACACTTCCCTTAGGCTGACCCTTTGGTCAACACAATTAGAAAAGCCAGAACAAGAGGGGAAGAAAAGAAGGGGGAATGGGGGCAAAGATGAGTATTATCAAGAGGGTGGAAGAATACAGTTCACAGAGTCTTTTCCTTTTGATACATTTTCATGCTCCCTACAGCTATGACGCTGAGGCTGCGTGTTACCTTGATCAACATTTTAACCCACAGACGTCAACTCTCCTAAAACGGTTAACCTCAGGATGAGTGAATCCCCATGCTAACACCTAACTGGGAATGTCAGAGACTTTTTCCTCTCTCCTTCCCCCTACTTTTCAAATGTTTTGACATTATGTAGACATGCAACCTTAAACATTTATTGAGGACAAGGAATTAGAAGGCAAGAAGCCAAGAATATTTTTTTTAAGCAACTGGATTAAGGCTGGGTGTTTTAAACTTACTTCCAGGTCACCTGAAAGTATATCAATGTGAATCTTTCCCATCGCTCTGAAACAGGCACTGCTCTTTACTGGCTGGCCTAAAGGATGTATACGCAGTGGTTCTCAAGGGCGCTATGGTCTGTTGTGAAACAGGTATCCAACCCTTTCTGCCTTCAAGGCCTGCACACAGGCTCCTGTGCAGATGCGTTCATGTCAGACTGACACATAGAAATCCCCTCACTTAACATTCCAGCTCATCTGTTTACAGAACTGGATTTTTTAGATGAAATAATCAACTCACACCTTCCCACAGAAAGATCGGAAAATTGTCTAGAGTATTTTCCTTACAGTTTCACCTGTTTCACAGGAGGGCTGCAACTGACACACAAAATTCAAGTGACTATGTTGCGACCTGTTAGGATGTCACAGTTAGCAAGCTGTCTTTTCCTTGTGAAATGAACAGCAATAAGCTTTTGCATTCTTGTGAGTAATAAAACCCAGGACAGGAAGCTTCAGTTGCTCTAACAGTTAGATACTCTTTCTTATCAGAGTGCAATAGTTTATAGCTATTGCTATCAGACTTCATCAATGAGGTACATGCCTGGTTTTATGTCAGCATTCCTTAGTTATTCAATATCTGTCACAGGCATTTGCACATTCCTAACAAACACAGAACTCATCCTGCAGGGCATTAGGACTTTATTGCTCTACACAAAGTCCATTTGTGCTGTTTCTCAGTCCACTAAGAACAGATGCAATTGAGACTTCCAAACCCAGGGAAAATAGTATCCGTTAAGACAGCTCCACAAGAGCTAAGCTGCCCTATTTCCAGAAGGAAAACAAACCTCTCAGCCAGAGCCCGGCTTGGTGCTCCCCTCACAGACAGCAACTCTTCCTCCAGCCGCTGCCTCTTGGCTTCTAGGTGTTCCAACTCATCTTGGGTACGTTTCTGCGGGGTGACGAACTGAAGCTCTTTCAAAAGTTCTTCTTTTTCATTAATCAGCATCAGTTTCTCCTTCTCAATATCCAGTGCCCCAGGCCAGGCCTCACTGTCCAACTTTGACAGTTCAATTTTTAAGTTGGCCATACTAAAAAGAGATAAAAGAGGTATGCACATATTTAAAACTCCCAAGAAAGGTAAATACGGCCTAGGCTGAATTTGGGGTTGACATGCTGTCCAGATTTTCCTAATTTGACTTACCAGAAAGGGGTGTGGTGTCCTGGTGAGAGGCCGGAGTGGCGGCAGCAGCCTCGCATGCCAGTCTCTGGGCCTGACTCCGCCCTCCCCTGTCACCCACATCTTTCCCCTTCTTTAACATGTGAGTGAGCACACCCGGCTATGTGACAAAAGGGTCAAGGCCAAGTACACAGAGGCTTCAAAATCTGAGTACTCTGGGGGCCACAAGAGACCAGCCCTGACATGTGACTGCCTGTGCAGGTGACAGGAAAGATGCCTGGGTGGTTCCCTTTAAAAAAAACTGAGGTCAGTAAGGTCTGAGATGCCGTTACTATACATTTTATTCCTGTGTTTACATGCTGTCCACCAGTGAAATAGGAATCTGAGAGCAGGCTGTCCAGAGACGAGGGTGTGAGTAAGTCAGGGAAGAAGAGCACAGCAGAGAGAGCAGTGGTGTGGCCAACCGGTATGAGAGCAGTCCGGCCAGGTGCGGTGGCTCATGCCTGTAATCCAACACTCTGGGAGGACAAGCAAGAGGATCGTGTGAGGCCAGGAGTTCGAGACCAGCCAGGAGAACATAGTGAGACCCTGTCTCTACCAAAAATATTTTTTAAATTTTTAAAAATTAGCCAGGTGTGGTGATGTGAGTGCCTGTGGTCCCAGCTCCTCGGGAGGCTAAAGTGAGATCACTTGAGCCCAGGAGTTTGAGACTGTAGTGAGCTATAACTGTGCCACTGCACTCCTGCCTGGGTGACAAAACAAGACCCTGGGAGGGAGTCAGGGGTTGATCCATCAAGGGTCTCCCATCACCATGGAGAAGGGGCAGGGCTTGGCCTTCTCCTGTTCAGATTTTCCTTAAGCTGCATGTGAGTCTCCTCCCCATCAGTGCCCTGACTCGTATACAAGCCATTTACGGAGCACTCATTGCACTGACACTTTACAGATTATTGTGCTAGCCCTGTAGTTCCTTTGTACACAGCTATTTGCAGGCAGCACACAGTGGACCTTCACTAGCAACTGGCGAGACACCACTGGAGTGACAACAGGTGCTGAAGTGATGGGGACAGGGACAGGAGAAGGAGGAGGAACATGCACCAAAGGCAAGCCTCACTGGTTCCATAATTTTGCCTGACTCCAGATTTCTCTTATGTCTAGAGCTTCATAACACATGGTAGAGTTACATGACTCCCATCTCAGTACGAAGATCCTAACCACCTGAGTCAAATAACTTGCTACCTGGCACTGTGAAGGCAATCAGGACTGTTGACAAGGTAAATAGCACATGGTTCTTTCAACCATAAGGACAAGATCTCAGTGAACTATGAACTCAACTGATGTTTGCACAAGGAATCTATGTTCCTACAGACAAATGTTGGATGATTACTCTGGATATTGTTACCGCACATGCCAGAATATGAAAAGAAATAATTTTTTCCCATTTTCATGGGATAAATTGTAGAAGGGAAGAGAAAAGGTGAACGAAAAACATAATAAAGAGCAAAGATGGAATTAGATCCATACCTTTGTGCCATAAGGTTCTTGTTCTAATTAAAACTAAAATTGCCATCTTAGACTGGCTCTGCATATGCAGTGTACTTCTGATTTTCTCCCACCGTCTGCTCTTATAATAGATGTAACATCAGCTATTCTTCAGCTTTAACCACAAACCATAAACAACTGTCTCAACATACTAGAAAATTAATCATCAAAATGCTAAATAAGCATATTATTAGCTTCATTAAGCACATAAAACAAGGGCTGGATGAGAAAACAGGATTAATAGAAACACAACCTGCCTCTTTACTTATTCAAAATCAAGGAGGAAAGAACATTTTCAGCATATGTGTAAGCCCTTGAGATTTACCTTCTCATCGACATCACTAGCAACTTTAAAACAGAACCCCGAATGGCATGGCAACGCACACAAGGGGGAAAGAACCAGTGTCTGAAGTGCTGATGTGACTAATTAACCAATGAACCAGGAGCAACAACGTAATACAGGAAAAAGAGGTGCCTGTTTATTCTTTGTGTGATCAGACATTAGGCAGGTCTTAAATTTTATTTTAGAAGGGGTGTGCCAAATTTGGGGAGCAGAACATGAAGAAGACTTCTGGAAGCACTTAGGAAAAGAAATGCCATGTGGGCTCCAGATAAAATTAACTTAGAAGTCAAAGGAGGGTAAAAGCTGAAGTTGAGTCAAGTCCAAAAGAATGCAGGGGCATAGGGCCCCATTCTCCAAGACTGCTTCTGAGTAACGGCCATTCTCTTTGAGAAGAGCAGACCTAAATCACGGATTTGTCCACAGCACAGCCCAGATGGACACACAAGAAGAAGACTGCATGCAGTATCTACCAAAGGCTGGCACCTCACCAAGCCACAAAACCAGAAGTCGATCCTCAATACTCATTGAAGGGAAGGCATGAATCTGGGCACTGAGAAGGCGACAATAAAGCCTACAAATTTTTTCCTACCCTGAAGAAATTTAAAATCTGCCAGAGAACATTTAAAGGCATTAAAATTAGCTGAATAAATTGCCATTCAGACTGACGAAGTGACTTGTTCAAGCTCACATGGTTAATAATTTATGGAATGAAGCTTAGTTTTCTTTCAGAAGTGAGGAATAAGTAATATTAAGAACACAGGTTACACAGAGGTGAATATTGTCTTTATTTTGCTTTGTTAAAGCCAGATAACCTCTAAGGACTACAGTCAATTGCTTTTAAATTATCATCATCACCAGTAATAAGGAATATACTTCAATATCTGGTTCTTAGCTGAGCTTTTCACACTCATGGGAAGAAACATGATAAATTCCTGTTTCCTGCAGGATGATAATGCAGTTTTTCCCAATGTCCTAAATAATAACCCAATAGCATTTTAAAGCTCTTATGAGGAAAATAATGAAATCAAATGTATCCGTATAATCCTTTCCCTCATAATAAGGAGTTCTATATTATGAAAAATATTTGAGTCTATCAACCAGATAAAGATGGTAAAGTCTCTTATGTCTCACTCCAGCAGAATCACAAAGAGAGAAAAAGATAGCACAGGGTTTAAGAGTTTATGAGGTAAAAGAGAGAAATAAGAATCTCTCTCCCTTTTCCCTAAAGTAAGTCACCTGAAACTGACACCTCAGCACCTTCAAAGACGTTAGCAGAAAGACTTCCTTTCAAATCAAAGAAACATGCTTATTTGCTTTAGAACTCCTCAACAGCTATTTAGTCCCATACCTGAACCACTGATCATACTTCCATCAAAGCAACCAATCTTCTCACTTTTAACTGGGAATTAAGTATTGTACCAACTCAAAGTTTCTTTTTTCTCAGAAGAGAAGTAGGCAATTTAATTCCTACACTTCTCATTAATTCTCCCTCTTCTTCAGCTTTGATGGTGCGGGGGTGGAGGGGAGCTGCGGGGAAGAAAAGGTAGACCAGAGAGGAAGCAACCCTTACATGCTAACAATCCAAAGGTAACCTTGGTAAGAATGTATAGGAAGTGCCCAGCAGATGTCACCATAGGAGTAAAGATTAATTCTGAAAAAGAAAATGTTGCAGCCATGCACAAAACAGCTTCTCTGTCATTACCTTCTTTTGGCTTCTTCATACTGTAGGCTTAGCCTGACCTTTTCAGCTAAATTTGATCTACTTCTCACTCCAATCTAGTGGAAAAAAAGAAAAAAAGGAAAAAAGTCAATTAACTCTGCTAATGAATGAAGTAAATTGCTTTTGTTTCTAGGAAGTATGGGTAATTGAAAAGTTAAAGAAGATAGTACTGAAATTGGGAAATACCAGTTTTAAAAGAAACTTACTTTATTGTCTCAGTAGGGGCAAAACATTTCTTTCCATTCAAGCTCATCTGTTTTTCAAAGACTTTAACATTATTTTCTCTATATGTTAAGTTCAAGATAAAAAAATCTTGATATTGTGAATACCAAGGTAAATGTGTCTGATATCTTAGAGTTTATGAAGGGTGTACAGGTCAATAAAATTTATGAACTGGAACTAATTTCTTTGCCTTTATGAACCTAATTTCTATCATTTAGCTTTCAACTGTACAACATATAAACTAAATAAGTTCAAAAATTAATTTTCAAACAAGTAAGCCCTACTGTTGACCTCTACCTGGTCTACTTTGACAGCACATATTTCAAAGCAGCATAAGAAAATATGAAAATAAATGGGAATGTATTGAGAAGTAAATACCTGCTAATGGCATCCCAAAATGGAGAAGGTAAAATAGCTAACAATAGCCAAGCCACACTAAATATTTAAATGGCAGATATAAATCACAAATTAAACATTTTAATACAATCAACTCAGATTTATAAAAGCAAGTTTTCTTATTAGTCTTAAAAGGCATGTTTTTCTACGTCTCATTGGCCTAATGTTTACTTGAAAGGACTAAATTTCCAAGACTCTAAATGTAATAGGAAAAACTTAAATTCTCATATGCCTTTCAATGTCTCACACTGCCTTTCAATGTGTCTCTGAAGAAATACCGCATGAGAAAGTTTGAACAAAGCTATTCATATGGACAAATCCTGATATGCTTGGCACCTAGACAGAAAAGATAAGACTATGATTTTTAAAACTAATCTTATGAGAATGAAACAGTGCACAAAGCCAGAATCCAAGTCACATACACTTCTGGTTCCAGTGCACCATCCATATTGCAATTAAGGCCCATCAAAGACCACACTGGGCAACTCTTCAACACAGATAACTTACGTCTCCGGAAATGCTTGTTTGTGACCCAGCGTCAAGGGTCTGTCTGGAGAGAGAGAAGTGAGAGTTCACAGGACTAGATCTCAAATCTGGCTCAGATCTGCCAATGTTCTGATCCAAATGAAACCGCTCCTGCAGCTTAGCAAGGCTCTGTTCAGAAAACATAAAATGTTTTATAAAGCTTAACATGTAAGAGAGAAAAACTTCCCCACCAGGTGAAATTAAAAGGAAAGAGCTAATCTCAATGGAAAAAACAACTACTTTATTTTAGTAGGTACTTAACCACTTTATATAATTGAAAAATAATAGGAAATAATTTTGTACCTACATACATGTGACTTCGGAAGTGAGATCATATTAAACCAGTTGTTGTATCTTTCCCAAGATGGCATTTTCCTATGAATAATGGTATCTTTACAATACATGCATGTCTTATTTTTTTTAATTTCATTAAGAAGTTGTCTCTTTCAATAGGAACCCACTCACTTTATGCAACAGAAATTCTGGAAACACAGAATATCTGTAACATAATCTCTCATTTTAGATACAGTAAGAGAACTTCCTACTTTGAAGACTTCTTCAATTACGCCATTGTACACCTGGACAGGAACCAAGAGATCATTTAGCTCACATCAACATTAGGGATGAGGAAACTGAGGCTCAGAAGTTGCTAATGAGTGGCACAGGCCTCCAACAGGCCCATCTGTGTGTCTACTGCATGGCACTGCCTGTGATGACATGTTTGGCTTGGTAAAGAACATAATCAAAAGCAAATGTGCCTGCTGTGGGCACTCAGGTTTAATATACTGTGATTTACTTTAGAGGGCGAATATGAACAAGTGAAAGTATTGAAAAGGAAAGACTAATCTGAATCACTTAAAAAAATAAAAAGGAAATCCTACAGTAATACTAATAAAATGGTAAGAAACCATTATTATCAACTTCAAAAAAAGCCTGTATCTAATCCTGATATTTAAATTTTTCATGATTAGGAGGAATTAGAAAATACCAGAGATCTGAAATTTTTTACCTTTCTTTATTTTCTTTCAAAGGGATATTTATACCAAATATAAATAAATAAATATATATCCTCATATATATATATATATATATGAGGATAAAACTTAAATGGTCACATCAAATAACAGAAAAGAAAAAAAACCTTATAGTGATCTTGTGCAAGTCTTTTCCATTTTTCCATTTATACAGTGAAAAAAATCAATGTCTTTCAAACTTATCTGTGATGGCAATGCATTCAATCAATTCAGTAGGTTGTTACTAGTATTTTTTAAATGAAATAGAAGATACTAGAAAATAAAATCAAAGTGCATTACTAGTAGTAAGAGTAGGCATATTTCTGTGAAATTCATTTTGAGTGTGTATGTGTGTGCGCGCATGCACAGCTGTGTATCTATAGGTATACAAAAATTGTGTGTTACTGGGTTTTGATGTAAAATCTATTTCTTACTGTGGTCAAAGAGATTTGAAAGTCACAGAAGACATCTAAAGTCCCTTCTAACTCTATTGTCAATCTCTGCATCTACTAATTAATTATTCTATGTACTTTAAAAACTGAAAAGGAATCTAATCTTTTTAATTTAATCGGGCCTGCATATGAATCCAAAGTTTATAGGAAGAATGAAAGACAACCTACAATTATTGAATTAGAAGGCTGCAATGTAAATTTGTTCCAGTTCCATTAACTTTTTTTTTTTTTTTTTAAAGGACATGCATTTCTGGAATTACTGACTTAATCAGCAAGACAATTGTGGAACAAAAACAAAATACACACAAGTAAAGTCTTGGCACGTGTTTTATATATATGTTAAAACCACATTAACCCAGCCTGCCTGGGTTTGAACCATAGTCTTGCTACTTACCAGCTGTATGACTTTAAGAAACTTTAATTTTTCTGTGCTGAAATTTCCTTGTTTGTAAGCTGAGAATAACAGTGCCTATCTTTAGTGGTTGTTGTGAGGATCAAAAGAATTATTTATATGCAAGGCAGTTAGAAGAATGTCTGGCAGAAATTCAGTATTTATAAGTATTTGCTATTATGATTGTTGTCTTTTCTATTAGATCTCGTCTCTTAAGTTATTTCAAATTTCCCAAAATGCAAAACTACATGGATCCAAGAATATTTATCTATATTCAACTAATATTTTGAAAACCAATATGAAGTAGTTAAATATGGTATTTAAATGCAGATGTTCTATTGAGAATGTAAACATCATCAATGACCCTAAGATTCCCAAAGATGTGGACTAAATTATTCCTCAGCTAAGTAAAGAACTCCAAATATATGAAATAAGAATTCTTAGTGTTTGTGATTATTATGGGATGAAGGAAAGGAGAGGAAGAGAGACACCCTTAAAAACAACTTGACTATATTTGCTAAGTGTAGGTATTCAGAATACTGATCACTTAATGGCTATTTTGTTTTTCCACACATGATGCTGGATCACTGGGGGTTAAGACCCACAGGCTGAGAAGTGTACAGGTTTAGTAAGGGGATCTATGGCCATTAGCAGCCTTCCTATGGTAACTGTATAGGCATCCCCTACTGGGTTGGCACTCCCCACCCACCTTTAGCTGGCACCTCAGAATCAACTGGGTTGGAAAGAGGCTTTTCTAAGCTCCTCACATAGCCTCATTTCCAAAAAGCATGCCTTCTATCTACTCACAGCAAATGACATATCCTTTGTGTATCCTGGGCTGCGAATTCTGCTTATCTGGGTCCCATATCCAGGGTGCAGCAAAATGTTAATCCCCTCACATGAGCTGCAGAGGCCACCACCCACAATCTCAAAGGACATCCAAAGGCTGCTTACAAAGAAGTGTCCCAGTTACCTGGAATCCTTCTGCTTTCCTCCAAGGCAGCAGGCTACCTTCGTGCCTGCAACAGCCTCCACAGGGCCCATTCTGCACGAATGGGACAGAGATGGAAGGGCCATCTGGACTCTGAGGGAGCACTATTGCCCCATTGAGAGTTTCTGGGGGCCTAAGAAGGTAGAAGTTTGGCTTAACAAAATGTCTTGTAAGGTACCTGCATCAGATCTTGTTTTTCTTTTTCTCCTGAGCTAATGGCCTTTCTGATAGATTTTAGTTCTGTTAGAATGGCTTTGGCTTCACTGAGTTCATACCCGCTCTGGCCTCCAGACATTTTTTTATCAATTCTGTTGAAAAGAGGAAAAAAAAAATATATCAAAGAATGGTAGCATGTAAGTTAAACAGACAGTAGGAAATGGTTTTGGAATTGTCTAAGTTGGCTGATTATTTCACTTCTGATTCTCATATACCAGCAATCATCTTTTCAGGTTGTTTCTCTTCCTTTCTCTTCTTTTTTATTTGAGACAGAATCTTGCTCTGCTGTCCAGGCTGCACAGAGCTGGGCTCACTACAACCTCGACCTCCTGAGTTCAAGCAATTCTCCTGCCTCAGCCTCCTGAGTAGCTGGGATTACAGGCGTCCGCAACCACTCCTGGCTAACTTTTTGTATTTTTAGTAGAGATGGGGTTTCACCATGTTGGCCAGGTTGGTCTTGAACTCCTGACCTTGTGATCCACACGCCTCGGCCCCTCCTTTCTCTTTTCATCACAGCCAGCTAAGATTTCTCCCATCCCCCACTTCAAACCCAATCCATTTCTAATCACTTTGGGGCTCAAATAAATACATGTCTTTTTGTCTTCAATCTGTTTGAATGATCCCACTGCTGGCTGAACCCAAACCTCATCAAGTGCTGATCCTGATCTTCACCCAAGAAAGGTAAAAGACATGGGTAAATGCTTTAGCAGAAGAACACAGAGGCAAATAAACTGCCATCTAATTTTATATAATGTTTTGCTATAACGTCTGTGCAAAACCTGGCACAGGACCTGCAGCTTGGGAGACCTTAAATAAATGGTTAATAAATTATTATTTATATTAGCGAGTATTCTATAATGTTTGGATTGTGTGGTTAGTTTTTTTATTTCTCTCTCTCCTCATATATATATATATATATATATATATATATATATGATATACACACACACACACACACACACACACACACATATATATATAAGTATTTATTCTGCTTTTATGAAAGTTATGAGTCAAGATAAAATTGCTTGCCTTGCTGGATGAGTTCAAACTTAGGAAAATGGCAGAAGGGCAGTGGTCATTTCTCAACTCATATTGAATAAACAGCTCTTCAGTGAGCTAATTTATTATCCCTGCAGAGCTGCTTACCAAGTGTCCTTACAGTTTACGTTGTCACCTTAGGCTCGAGGATTTCATGTAACCTAATTCTTTGTGTTTGAAGGGCCTAATCAAATTATCTAATTCTTTTAAAAAAAATAGTTTAATGTACTCTTCATGCTCATTCTCCCGGTCCTCTCCAGCTACCCGTGCTGTCCTGGATTCGTTATGAATATAGCACGAGTTTTCCTTGTGGGATGTACAGTTATGCCTCTGCCCCAGCCAACAACTCTATACATGTTTACATGCTTTGAGTCTTATATCCAGAGTCTCCAGAGAAACAACACCTACTGAATGAGAGAAAACAGACTCTGAGCTTTTGGTTTAAAACATTTAATACTTAATATTTATTTTTAATGTGAAAGGTATAATCTGAAAAAAATAAAGCAATGCCATCTTAATCACTCTTTCAAACAAAGTCTACTCAAACAAGTACATTTTGCAGATAACGTATTTCCCCAAGTACTGTTTCAGTAACTATCTTACGCTGCTGAACAGGCGGTTAAAGACTTAAAGGACCTGAGAAAATAAAATAAACTTGATCATAAAGTCATCTGATAATAAAGTACAACCACTGAAGTCACAGATTAAACACCTGCACATATGCGCATGCAGGTGTGCACACACGTGCGCGTACACACACACACACACACAGTGTTTAGAATGGGAAGGGCCCCCTAAAGATCCCCTAGTCACACTTCTTGCAAATGAAGAAGCCAAGGCAGAAAGTTGATGCAAATTTACACCCTGAATTGCACAGACACTTAGCTAGTAGGGGAACTATTCCAAAATGACAGATTCAGGACTGGGATTCTTATGACTATCACATTTAGAATATCTGATGAGACTAATGAAGTACTTTGACTATCAGCTAATTCTATTTATTTGGGAAGAGATTTATCAGTGGAATTTCTGACTCCCTTAAGTATTATATCCACCAACTTAGCTGAGGAAATGGTTTATTAAATAAAACAAATGATATTTCCAAATATAGCATTTTGACATTTTCAGATGTAGCACTTTTTAACTGAAAATAAAAACTAAAAACTAAACTGTGAGATTATAAAATAGGTTGTAATGGGGTATCCGAAATTGCATCAGAGTGAATTTCTAAAGCTCAAGTAATTTCTTCCTATTTGTGTAAAGTCTTTAGAATTTAATGATAAATCTTTGATTTGGAAATAAACATAAACTTTATCATTTGAAAATAAACACAGGTAAGTTGTTTTCAGAAATAAACCTTAACATTTAAAAATAAAAGCAGGACTAACTCAAGACTGCTAATTTAAATTTCAGAGAGCTTTAAACACAGGAAAATTTCTTGGCTATCTACTGCTCAACAGAATGCTAAATATGAAGAACATAGCTCAGCTTTTATCATAGAATGCTTTTTGATCTTTCTCTTTCTTTTGCCTCCTTTGAACTTCTCTAAGTGCTGTCTTTTTCCTTTATTTCCCTCTTTCTTGTTTTTCTCCTCTACTTTTCATTTCCCACCTTTTCTCTTTTGACCCTAACTTGCCATAAGACAATCCCAAATATGAGCATCATTTGCTGACTTAAAAAATCATGCTTTTTGTTCTTAACATGAGAAGTGCCATTATTTTCCCTAAACATTTTTTTGGAAGTTCTTGACTTGAGTGTGCCCTATAACTAATTTTTACTCAATATATTAGTCTCTTCTGAGAAAGAAAAGATGTTCATTTACATTCCTTCTCTGGAAAATGGCTACGCTGAGAATCAAATTTTCATAGAATCTGTATATGCCTGTGACTTGCTGTTTCATCACTAGGCTATTTTCCAATTCAGAATGTACACTGGAGGCAGCAAGTGGAAATATGCATCTTCCTGGTATCCATTTACACATATGCTACACTACTGCTTAGGCCAAAGTCAAATTTGGGACCACAAACTAGAAGGAATAATGTAGAGCACAATGCCATATTTGTCTACCCAGCATAAAACTATTGTACCAAGTAAAATGAAAGCTCAAGTTTAAATTACATTATAATTCCAGATTCAACAAATATATTCCATTCTATTGTAAATAAATGAAAAGTTACAAAAGTCTACAATAAGATTCTATCTAAACCTTTTCTGTCATAACCACAAATATAAGTCCCTTTATAGTATCAGGAATGTGGTTTTTTAAAAAGTCTGGTTGCTGGGTTTGATTGCTGATCATTCAGGGTTTTAGTAGTATGGTGGCTAACATTAGAATAAAAACAGCTTTATTTTGTCTATAGTTAAGATAAACAGGAGAGGTCTTTGATGTTAGATATCATATCTTTCTGCTCTTGGTTCAAGGGATTAGAATCACTGCAAGAGAATGCCTCAATTTCTACAACAAATGTCTATTGTTTTCTTGTGGAATGTTATTGACAGATTCTTAAACATGCCTTAGATTCCTATAAAAATTGCTTGCAAGCAAACTGCTTTCAAACAATACAGCACTGTTGCATCAATATAACAAAGACAGCAAGTTTGGCTAACCTTTAATCCCAAGTGGTGAAGTGAGTTATAATTTCATGTGCCTTAAAAATGTGGAACATATGGCTAAATACTTTATGGCACTCTTCAAAGTTTGTTTTCTCTCCTTACCCCCACCACAAAGCCCTGCTTTATGCTGATAAACATTTACTAAGTAACGCATTTATGTTATTCTAGTTCTGCTTGGTTTTCCAGGGAGCTCTGCAACCAGCTGAGGTTCTTACAATATGGCTATACTTGAGAAGCAGAGGGGATCTCATCACATATACCTGGTGTAGAGACTAGAAACAGGTTATTTTTCTAAGCACTCTCCAGATTATTCTAATGTGTAGTCAGGTTTGAGAACCACTAGGGTGGGAGCATCTGAAGGAATATTACGGTCATGATTACATGCAGTGAGCAGGCAAAAAAGAAGTCTGAGCGATAAAAGCACATGTCGGAAATTAAAGTCATGTGTCTGACTGGTGGTCAAGAGTGCGCCTGGGTATCTCAAGATATGACTAATCACCCAAACAAGAACAACCAGTTTGTCTGGCCAATGACACACAGGATCTTTAAAGGGGGTGACACCTCGCTGCTTGGAGCATCCCAAATTTCCTAAGAGCAGAAGGCAAAATAGGATTCCACAGGGAAAAGAAACACAGCTGGGTACTTTCCACAGAGCTGATGCCTGAAACCAGCTTGGCATTCCTGAGGTGCTACCAAGGGAGATGCCGGGAAGAAAATGAAACCTGTCTGAACACGAAACTGACCAGGGATATCCCCAGAAATACTGTACCGCACTTGTAGGCACCAAGCAGGAGGGAAGTTTTACCTTCTCTCCATGGTCACGTGACTGTGAAAACCATGGACTGCTTCCCTCCCATGAGAACCCCTGTAGAGTAGACTGCAGGCTTAGAAAGGCTCAGGTGTGTCTGTCATGGTTTTTGTCATAGGCTGGGCCTCAGCAGCAGGGAGAATAGTGGCTTTCTATAGAATTACCAATGGTAATTCTAGACTACCTCTAGAACTAAAACAAGGGCTTTTAAGAGGTCATAACAGTGAATGCATCAGACATTCAGTGGCTTTCAGGGGCCAGGAATGGGGCAGGGATACCCTGATCCTATGACCCGTTGTCACCTCCTTTTCCACTTAACCTGGCCCAGCCTAGGGCTCTGCTTATGGCCCAGCAGACTTTAGTACCAAACGGGAAAGACAGAGGAGCACAGGAAGTGAGGAGTGCACTCCCACCCTTTGCTAATAATCCTGACTTGCTCTTGTTCCCCTGCCATCTGTCAGGGTTAGACTCTAGGTCATCCCTGGGGCTGACAGAGAGGGAGACAGACACGCCTCCACCCGAAGGCCCGGGGCAGCTGCAGGCTCACGTAGGGGTCAAGTGCAGCAAGCCCAGTCTAATGTGGAGAGGAACTTCTTGTGCCTAGTCTCTTAGATCTGCACCACATCTCAGAGGAGGCCAGCAAGGGTCCAGGAGACAAAGGTAAGACAAAGGCTTTTCACTTTGGTATCTTTAGATCACCAATGATTAATAAAAACTTTGGATCTTTTCAAGTGTAGAGATCTTTCCCAAGTTTTTTATCTGTTGGTTGATTGCTTTGTTTTCTTTCGGTGTAGAGCTCTGAACTTTTTACGTTTCTTTGAGAAATTTCTTATGTAATCTGTACTTCTATTTTCTTTGTATTATTATTAGGGAGCTTATTCTAAAGTTGATTCAGTATTTTCATACTCACTGCTGCAATGTTTCAAAGCCTTGTTCTTTATAGAGCAGCTCTTGCTTCATCTGTGAGAGTTCTCTCTTTAGCTTTTTAACCTTTAAAGAGAAATCAATATAAATATTAATGTTTGCAAATAATTAGCAACATAGCATATTGTTTTAAAAGATAATAAATTAGTAAACTATTAAACACAAAAAATCATCAGTTAAAGTAACACTTACTTTCCCCTTCACATAAATTCTGTGGAAGACATATTAATTATGTTTAAAACTATTAGTAATTCGTATTATTACTTTTATTACCTTACTTAGCAACATTATTACTTACATATTTACTTTCATTACCTTTCTTAGCAACATTCTTAAGAGTTGGACATCATCATTGTCTTCAGCCATAAAGGGGAGAATAAGAACTTCAGGCCATGGCGTTTCCAAAAACGTGTGTGTTTGTCCTTCATTCATTGTGCCCAGGGCCACCGCCCACCCCTCCACTCCCTCTGCCTGGAAAGCTCTGCTCCAGGTCTCCAGCAGCTGACTCCCTGCCCCTCCAACACTAGCTGAAATGTCACCTTTTCATAGAGGACTTTTCTAGCCTTCTGCCCCTGCCATGATTCTATCTTATTTAGACCAGAGTCTTTTTCAGGAGCTGAAATTCTCCATGTACACTGTCTGTCCTCCATGAGAAAGCAAGCTGCATCCTACCAGCTGTATCCTGAGCATCTACAACCGTGTCAAGCAAACAGCAGATGATCAATAAATACTTGTTGTCAAACTGATAAAATACATTTTTCTGTTGTTAAATATATTCTTTGGTAATAAAAATTCTAAAATTTGACAGATCAGAAAAGCAACACATGCCTGGTTTAGTCACAAACTAATAAAGGTCTTCACACGAGGGTTAGAAACGTAATTCCATGTATTAAAAGTTAGAGTCTTAAGTTTTTTGGGTTTTTTTTGTTTGTTTTGGTTTGAGATGGAGTCTCGCTCTGTCACCCAGGCTGAAGTACAGCGGCACGATCTCGGCTCACTGCAATCTCTGCCTCCCAAGTTCAAGCAATTCTCACGTCTCAGCCTCCTGAGTAGCTGGGATTACAGGGGCCCGCCACCACGCCCAGCTAGTTTTTGCGTTTTTAGTAGAGTGGAAGTTTGACCACATTGCCAGGCTGGTCTTGAACTCAAAGGCACAAGTAATCCACCCGCTTCGGCCTCCCAAAGTGCTAGGATTACAGGCATGAGCCACCGTGCCTGGCCAGAGCCTTAAGTTTTAAACACATTCTGTTGTGCAATATTTAAGTGTGCTTTTAAACATTTATGTTGATTTATTTTGCTCATTCCACAAATACGTATTGACTCTACTATGCGTCTGGTGCTGGGCCTGAGTATGAACAAAAAAGACATGATCCCTGCCCTGAGGGATCTTACAGACAACGGAGCAGCCAGATATTGAGCAAACAGTCACCAATGAAAGAAATCTTACCAATTACCAAAGGTGCTCTAAAGGAAAAAGTTCAGGATACTTAGATATGCCAAGAGAATAGAACCTAATTTAGTCTGAGGGCTTGGGTGGAGCCTGTCTGAGGAAACAATGCTTCAATTGGGAGGGAGGGTTAGGGTAGAAGGGGTCCTCAAAAGGAAGAACTTGTACAAAACTCTAAAGGGACCGTGGGGTGAGGGGGTATTCAGCAAACCTCTGGAATTTAAAGAATGCCACCATGGCTGGATTACAGAGGGTGGGGGTGGCAAAAGATGGAACTGGAAAAGGACTGATACATAGATGCCACATTGAGAATTTCTAAATCTTACTCTAAGAACAGTGAGAATCAAGGAGGGATTTTAAAGCATGATTTGCTTTACGATTTTAAATAATCACTGTGACAATGCTGTGAGGACTGACCAGAAGTGCCACAAGGGTCCATTATGCCCGCACTGTGGGTTGGCATGTGGGCAAGCGCCAGAGGAGGAAGATCCTTCAGAGGCAGAATCAGCAGGACTTGGTGAACGACTCAGCACGAGGGTGGGGAGAGCATCTGACCAAGACCACATCAGGATTTTGGCTTGCCACCTGGGTAGATAAAGGTGCTTTCCTGGTGAGCAGGACCAAATGTGGAAGAAAAGAGGAAGGATTTTCTTTAAGATACTTATTTCTGTGATGTCCAGGAGACTTCAAAGGCAACTGGAATATGTGAACCTGGTGTTCACAAGTGTCTGGACTGAAGATAGATAATTGAGAGTCACTGGCATAAAGATGATATTTTAGATGCATGAGAATAAATGAGATTAGCTAAATTAGGTGCGTATGAAAAGAGAAGAGAGTTCGAGAGCAAGCCTTGGTCATCTTCATTATTCACATGTCTACTAGAGGGAGAGAAAATACACTGTGAAGTAGTGACAAAAGATGGAAGAGGAAAAAAAGAGCATCCTAGAATACATGAGAAAAATGTCAAGAGGGAGACTGGGCACTATGAGGAACAACATGACAAGGACAAGAGCTGTGTAATACTCATGTCTGCATACCTTTAGGCACAGTGCTTGGGACAAAGTAGATATTCAATAACATATCTGTTGAGTTTACTTGAATGTTTATTGGTTTGTGGCCTTAGGTACTTATATTTTATTAGGGAAAAAAAAGATAAATAATTGTGTTTCAAGGCCCAGTTTATAACTACAAAGAGAGGTATAAACAGTGCTACTGGAATTCAAAGGAGGAAAAGATTACTATGACTTGAGGATGAGGGTGGAACTCCTGGAGAAGGCTACTTGAACTGGATTTTAAAGGTGCTGTAAGATGAACGAAGAGCAGTGAGCTCATTCACAGTGTATCACAAAAACATTTCAGTCTTAATATTAAGCTATTATCATATCAAAACAGCAATGAGTAGCTCATTCTACATGTATTTCTATTTAGGACAGCATTCTCAAGTGCTTTTTGTCAAGCAACACTTTTATCTTTTGGAAAAAAAAATGAGTCCAAAAATTGATAGCATTCAAATATCTGGGCTGAAACCTGTCTTTACCTTTGAAAATACAGTTTGTTACAAATGCTACAAACAAAATAAAATAGAATTAACCAAATAAGTGAAAGATTTCTACAATGAAAACTATAAAACAAGCTTGCCCAACCCACGATGACTTTGAATGCAGCCCAACACAAATTCATAAACTTTCTTAAAACATTATGAGGATTTTTGCTTTTTTTTTTTCAGCTTATCAGCTATTGTTAGTGTATTTTACGTGTGGCCCAAGACAACTCTTCTTCTTTCAATGAGGCCCAGGGAAGCCAAAAGATTGGACAACCCTGCTATAAAACATTGATTAAAGATATTGAAGCAGACACACACACAAAAAGGAAAGATAGTCCACGTTCATGAATTGGAAGAATCAGTATTATTAAAATGTCCATACTACCGCAAGTAATCTATAGATTCAATGCAATCTCTATCAAAATATCAAAATCCTTTCACAGATACAGAGAAAACAATCCTTAGATTTATATGGAACCAAAAAAGACCCAGAATATCCTGAGCAAAAAGAATAAAACTGAAGGAATCACATTATCTGACTTCAAATTGTTAAAGCAAACTAAATATGGCCTGAGAAGGACTTCATACTTCTATAGCTGAGACCTTGTGGATGAACTGTACCTAGCTTAGTAGTCAGACAAAATTGAAAACCTAACTTAATAATATACACCTGTAACAATAACTGAGTGTTGGCCAATCCCAGTGGCCATACTTCAACCACTCACAGACTGCCCAATGTTCAAACTGCCTTCAAGTAGCTGAGCTGCAACCGATCTCACTGTTTCTGTACCTCACTTCTGATTCCGGTACGTCACTGTACGTTTTTTGTCTATAAATTTGTTCTGACCACAAGGCACCCCTGGAGTCTCTATAAATCTGCCATGATTCTGGGGCCACCCGATTCACAAATCATTCACTGCTCAACTAAACTCCTTTAAATTTAATTTGGCTGAAGGTTTTCTTTTTTCAAAATTATACAACAGAGGTATAGTAACCAAAACAGCACGCGACTGGCATAAAAACAGACACATAGACATAGAAAACCAGAAAACAAATCCATACACGTACAGTGAACTCATTTTGACAATGCTGCTAACAACATATACTGGGGAAAGGACAGTCCCTTCAATACATAGTGCTGGGAAAACTACATACCCATATGCAGAAGAATGAATGAAACTAGACCCCCATCTCTCTCCATATACAAAAATCAAATGAAAATACAGTTGGTAAAAACAACGGTGATATTAAACCCACTTAGAAATAAAGAATTAAAACAATTATTATATCTCACTGACATAAAATATAAGTCAAATCATTTGGATTCTGTGAGATAAATATTACACAAAAAATTATTTGAATTATGATAGGCCAATTTAAAATTTTAAAAATTATTTAAAACATTCTTTATCTTGAAGAGCTATTAATGCTACTATGTTCACTGCAGCAGTATGATTCACAATAGACAAGATACAGAAATAATCTAAATGTCCACTGACAGACGAATGGATTAAAAAAACACAGTGTGTGGGAGAGATCCAAGATGGTGGATTAGGAGCAGCTCAGGATTGCAGCTCCCAGTGAAAGTGCAGAGGGTGAGTGGACGCCGCATTTCCAGATGGATTTTTATTACCCCAGACCAGGAGATTCCCAGGCGGAGCAGCCCCACGAGTCGCCAGTGCGGCTGTT
>CAUYQU010098904.1:0-83935 GCA_963574635.1 Cheracebus regulus
ATGCCAGATATAGGTGAAGGGGAGGAAGGCAACAAATTACACTGCCACGTGTGTACCTATGCAACAATATTGTATGTTCTTCACATGTACCCCAAAACCTAAAATGCAATAAAAAAATAAATAAATAAATAAATAAATAAAAAAGACTTCAATTGAGCAAAGAACAACTGGTGAATCAGTCAGTCTCCCAAGTCAGAGCAGGCTCAGAGACTCTAAAACATCTAGATGGTAGATTTATGGCTACTAATAGGCAAGTGACGTAGATGGACTTGAGGTACAAAAACAGCCAGATTCGTTACAGCTAGGCGTTTGCGTTGCTTAAACACAGTTTCAACAGTTGGCCATGTTTGAATGACCAAAATTCTATTGTCCCAAGAGTCTGTTTATAACTCTAGCTTATGGTTCCTGATGTACAGGGAAACCTTTACACTGAACTTAAAATATGCAAGGAGGTAACTTTAGGGTAAGCTTGATTTAACCATGGTAAAATTTATTATATGTGGTTTTACTACAGTACATTAATAAATACAATACAAAGTTTAAATCATACATTTAAATATATTGACTTTATATTTTTTCCAATTATTGATGTATACATTTTTTCCAATTATTGTTGAAGACTTTTCTTTCAGTAAAAGTTCTTAGAAGTTCCACATGATTCTTTGCTTTAACTACAATGGGGTATCTTATATTGTTTCTGGTTCTACTTAAGTTTTCTTTAACTTAAAGACCTTTGCAAAGAAATTTTAATAACAAATACTTTAAAATTTTACTTTTTCCCCTAAATATTTTACAGTAATCTCATCTATATCAGATTTAACAGCAACTTTTAATTTTTGGGGGGGAGGGAGGAGCAATTAGTATTTGAACTCTATTTAATTAATTACACTTAGATTTTTAAGGGAAAAAAAGCCATCATTTGTCAATTACATTTTTTGTTCACATAACACTTTATTAAATTATTTAAATCGTCTAAGAACTCAACTTCAAATGCCATAAGGGAATTAAGGTTTCAACAGATGAATTTGTATAGGGCATAGGGCACAAACATTCAGTTTCTAGTAGTAAGAGAGAATTTATTATAGTCAGTCACAAAATATAAGTCCAAATTTCAACAGGAATGAGCATTTTGATGACATTCTTACATTTGTCAATACACTCACCTTTTTCCTTCTGTACTTGTAAAGTAGTGCCAAATCAGCAAACATACTTCAAGTTTTTTCTTGGAGGCATTATCTAATTAAAATTATTCAGTTACAAAAGAAAAACCTCAACATTTTTTTTTCTAATTCAACAGATTTTTTTTTCTTTTTAACTACAAGAAAATATCTGAATTTAAAGTAGTAACATGTTATAGTTGGTACTTTTCAAATTTAGTAGCTGCCCATTAATTTAACAAATGACTGATAATTCATGAATATGTAAAATTATTTGTTCCAGATGTCCTTACTACTTTTGTTTTCTGAAAATGCCTTAGTCAGAAAAGCCTGACGGTAAGGGTGCAGGCTCTCAACAAACTCATCCTTGACTTATTCTAATGTTATGGTTATTAATGTAGGCTGACCAATCTTTGTGAGGGTTTTTTTTTTATTTATGGTATTATTTATTTTATTAAAGCCAAAATTGACAAAGCCTTCCACTCAATGACCTTTATGAGACAAAGTCCACACTACACTGAGGAGAAACAAAAAGTGCAGTACACAAATTGAGCAGAACAGGGAGAATGAAGATGAAGATCAAGAGTGTGGGTGGAGAGCGGGGCAGACAGGACATCAAAGCCAGGAGGAAACCACAGGAGAGGAAGCTTTGTGAAGTAAAAGAAGCTATTCTGAAGACAGCCTTCTCCAAAAAGTTTAGTAAAACTAAATTCACATAAACCAGAGCCACAAAAAAGTTGTTAAGTTAAAATTTCAAACTTAATGTAAGTTAAAATAGAAAAAAAAAAATGCAGAATGTAAGGGAAATGGTGTAGTTGGTCTGCTCTTGTATTCTACTTAGTTAATGGTGCCTGGTGCTAAGCAATACCAATGATATATTCTTTCTACCTCTACCTCTGCATGTTATATGCCTGTATTTCTATACCTGTAGTATTTTTCTTAATGGTTACTTAGAATAAGAGTGTGAAGAAGACAAAAAAAATTAAAATCAAGCAAATGCATTTTTATTAACTAGAAAAGAACTTACAGTTAAAATTACATATCTCATGAATATCCTGAAAAGTGGCAAAGTATGAATCAAAGAGGACACCTTATGTCAGTGAGGGGAGGCTGCTCCCCAGATCCCTAACCTGCCTGAAGAAAATTCCTGTTTCTATTTTCTTTCTCTGAGCAGAGGAAGAAGAGTATAGATTTATTCGTCCCCACTATTCACAGTCTTTCCCACATTTTACCTGCAGCTGAGTGCCTTGAATAGTTAGATGATACTAGGTCCCAGTCAATGTAGCAAGACTAATCCATGAAAATATATAGTTTATTTATCTGGTTGATAAAAATAAATAAATAATGTGAATATATCCTGTGTGAGTCTCAAAAAACTTTTGATGGTAGAAGTCAATATAATCTCTATTTGTAAAATGTGTTCTCAACTCAAGATCCTATCTTTCATCAATTGCACAACTCCTTCTCAGACTCTTGTATGGGTTAATGCCTTAACCCTACTTGTATAGTTCCATTCATTTTTCTCTTACCTTACATTATTTTGTAATATAAATTTTGTAAACTTTGGCCAATTTTATTTCTGCAAACTATAAAAATTTCCCCCTACCCCTCTCTATCTTACTGACTACAGTAACTCAGCATAGCACTCAAATGCATGTATGCTTTCAGGTCTAAAATTTACATAATTTATATTTGGTCTTTACCCACAAATTAATATATTGTTCTTTACATTACTAATGTGTATAAACCTCCATGGTACCACATTATTAAAAAAACACAATCATTTCTTATCATTATTTTTCTCATAGCCCTCCATAATTGAGCTGGACAAATTTGTTTACTTGTGATAATTTGGTTATCCTCAAAATTATGGTAAATTGTAAAAATAACTCTATAATCTATGAGAATCTACAAAGTGGTACAAATTTTTAGGTTCATAATTTACTTCATTAGGTTATTTTCAAAATTCTGTTCTCTGTTTTGTTTTTATTTTTTTTCCAAAATATTACCAAAACCAGGAAGAAACTCTGTGGGAAAATGATCAGACTCATATGATCTTGACAAAATATGTTAAAATACTTGCTCTCATCCACAGTTTCACTTTTTGTGGTTTCAGTCATCCACAGTAAAGTACAATAAGTTATTTTTAGAAAGACCACGTTCACATAGTTTTAATTACAGTATATTTTTATAATTATTCTATTATTTATTTTTTTATCTTTTTTTGTGCTGAATTTATAAGTTAAATTTCATTACATGTGTATATATATACATAGGAAAGAACATGGTATGTATAGGGTTTGGTGCTACTCATAGTTTCAGACATTCACTGGCACTCTTTAAATGTACCCCCTGCAGTTAAGGGGAGACTTAAATAATTCTGAAACTATAAGTAATACAGGTTATGAATCAGTTCAGCAATGTACTTAGATCTTACCATGAAATAAATGTTTCAATAGAATAGTATCCAAAAGAATCATGAGAATTGCAGCCATATCCAGGGAATTTTCTATACAAATGTGTGACAAGGTCTTATTTTAATATAGCTTATTTAATTTTTACAGTAAAACTTTGTTACTTAATCCTCAATATAGAACAATTTGGGATAAATCATAAGAAAAGGAAAATCACAATAGTTAGTTGAGGCATACCTCTGGTGTTTTAACATTCTAGAGGAGAATTTTCAAGATAATGGGTAATAAACTATATCATACCAAAGCAGGATATTTTCTTGACCCCTTCACAAGACTTGTAACAGTGGTATGTTGTTTACTCAGCCCGCCCCTGTCTACCCCTCACAGGAGAGATCATGTGAATGAATGAGTGCAGAAACCCGAGTGAGCACTTTTGGGTACCGGCAGGAACAAACTGTTTACTTGGCTCACCACTCTCAACCCCTTGTGAGAGGGAGCAAATGGGCAAGGAAGTATGGGATCTGGTCACTGGCTAGAGCAACCTCCATGTGGGCTGTTGGCAGCATCCAGATGGGAGTGCCTGCAACCCCCAAAGTCCCAGTAGGCATGTTACAATGCTCTTTCAGCTCTGTCGTTGGCAGACAGCTTAAGCGTCAACAACTCAGTGGTCCCTTTGCCTCATCGCATGGGGCAGCTGACTTCCACCAGTGAGGGCAAAGTGCCAGTGTGGCAGCCTTTTTGGGTTACCTGCACCTGGTGTGTCCTGAATTCTTATCTGGTACCCAAGAGGAATGAGGTCACATGGACAAATTGAAGGATGGTAAATGTGGAGAATTTTATTGAGAGATGAAAGTTATTCTCAGTAGAGACTGGAGAGCTGGACAGGGGATGGGAAGGAAGGTCACTCTCCCCCGAAGTCAAGCTACCTCTCTGGCTCTCTCTTCTGAAGACAGATTGTCTCTTCCCAACATGCAGCCACTTTTTCCTGACATCCAGCTGCTTCTCCTTTCTCTAGCTGAGTCTGGGGTTTTTATAAGCACAGGATGGGACAGGGTAGGCCATGGGTAGTTTAGGAAAAGGCAACACTCAAGCAGGAATACAGGGATGAAAATTCTTACTTTAGCCTGCAGGTTTCAGGCTTTTTGTCTTGAAGGTGAGGTTTTTGCCAGGAATCCACCCCTTTCTGCCTTGGATTTCTCTGCCTCGGATTTCTCTGCCTCCTGCCTTTACTATTGTATAAATACTAGGACACAGGTTTTGCTCAGCTTACACTGTTTTAGAATCACAGTGTATTTAAAAATGGAATATATCACATAAACTATCTACCTATCTATTGCCAGAATTATTATTATTATTATTATTATTATTTTTGAGACAGGATGTTGCTTTTTTGGCAAAGCTAGAGTGCAGTGACTCAATGACAGCTCACTGCAGCCTCTACCTCCTGCGCTCAAATAATCATTTCACCTCAGCCTTCAGAGTAGCTGAGACCACAGGCATGTGCCACCACACGGGCTTATTTTTATTTTTTAATTTTCTGTAGAGACGAAGTCTTGTCATGTTACCCAGGCTGGTTTCAAACTGCTGGGCTCAATCCATCCTCTCACCTTGGCCTTCCGATTTTGGGAGAACAAGCATGAGCCACTGCACCTGGCCTGGTGAACACATTTTCAACTTGATGACAGTCAACTTAAGTAGAGATGCTGCTGTTTTAGATGTGCTGTGCTCCCTGGATCCCATGCTCCCTATTCCTCCGACTTTGAGACTATTTCTGTTCATCTTTACTGCCTTGAGTTCATGACCTTTAGTCTAGAAAATGTGTTTGAGACTATGAATATTAATTTCAAGCTATTATTTCTACTTCTCCAGGTGAAGTAATAGTTAATGATAATTAATACTTTTAAGAAGTTGCACTCTTTCATAATAAATAAAACTTTAAATTAGCCTTAGTAGCATTAAATGATATCTTTGAATTAAGGTTTCAACAATGTTTAAGTGAAAAAAAATTTTCTGTTTAACTATGGTAATCAGAAAATTCAATTAATCTGGACTACTGAATGAACATTAGTTATTAAAATGTTTACATTTTAGGAATAAATGATGTGTTCAACATATAAATCAATTTAAAAATAAAATATCTATAAGAAAAATATATCTTAAATTTATTAAAATTACATATTTCAAATAGAATAAATATTTTTTGTTAAGCATAAAATTAAAATAGTTTAGTTTGAATATATAGCTATGTATTTAATTATTAACTATTTATTAAATTTCTAACATACATATCATTTACACACAACGAACATCCTGTGAATATTCAGACTGTTCAGGGTATAAACTACTCTAAATAACTACCATTTTAAAACTGCTAACATTGTTTTTTCACACTTAAATGCAGATTATTATTAAGAATTTTCATTATTAGATTGTGGTGTAATAAAATTAAGACTATACATCCTACTGATTTGAATAAGTTTCTTATTTGAATGACTCTGGACTACTGTAATTTCAGGGCCACTAGTTGTTTATTTATACAGAGTATTCTTTCAATTTTATATTTAACTCTTCTCAGCTTCTCATATGCCAGAATAATCATTACTTTTTTATCACTGAGGCTTTTAAAATTTATACAATTAATACATTTTTACTATCGGTATTGTGACATAAACACTATCATTCAGAGTTTTTTTGACTGTCTATCTAGCACTCTGTTAAAGCAAATGAGTTTGTAAAACAACATAGACAAATGTTGTGTTAGTGCGCTGATTTTTGTTTTAAATTGTGGTTTATCTATTAAAAGAGTGAGAAGAAAGTTTTGGCTTTTAAATTTGGAATTATGAATCTTTATACTTATTTACTTACACTAACGAGATTAAGGATGGAGGAAGTATGCCTTGAATGTGAAGCGAGAAACAAGACAATACAATTTAAAAATTACAAAATCTACGTGTTTTGAGCTTAGGATTGCACCTACTAAACTGCTCCCCAAATGGCAGAATGATAAAGTCAAAGTGAAAATGCTGAAATGAGAAGACCTTTGTGGGTTTGTTGTGTTGTTTGTTTTGAGACATATTCTCACTCTGCCACACAGGCTGGAGTGCAGTTGCATGATCATCATGGTGGCTCATTGCAGCCTCCACCTTCTAGGCTTAAATGTTTCTCCCACCTTAGCCTCTTGATTATCTGGGACTATATTGAATGGGCTACCATGCCTAGCTAATAATTAATATTAATTAATATTATTATTATTTGTATAGATGAGATTTCCTTATGTTGTCTAGGCTGGTCTCAAACTCTTGGGCTCAAGCAATCCTCCACTTTGGCCTCTTAAAGTCCTGGGATTATAGGCAAGAGCTACTGCCCCACCAAAGACCTGACTTTGAATCTTGGATATGGTATTTACTAACAAGTACCATAAGGAAGATATTTAACATCACTTCTCCTTGATATACCTCCATATGAGGTCAGAAGAAAGACCTCATTGGTTTGTGAAGATGAATAAATTTTGTCAAGATGAATAAACAAAATACTTAAAATCAAAAAGAAAACTCTAAGCTGTACATTTAGATGATTTATTTAGCTATATTTAAATAGAAGTTTAAAAAATAATTGCCTGACAGTTGTAGTGTTAATTTTATGTGCTGACAACTTGACAAAACCCATGTATCATCTTTTAGCCTCTTTCAGTAAAGTATCATTTACAATCCTTATCTGTTGAGGTATTACAAGGATTAGTATTTGTAAAATGATTTAAAAGCCCTTTGTTAGGTATAAAAATCATTGCACTAGCATTTAATGAGTCCACAGTAAAAGATTGGCATGAGTGTTTATTATTAAGTAAATACTCTAGATAATCCAATTTAGTGAGATTGTAACAGCTGACAGGTTAATACAAATTCTTTTTCTGTAATACTTATTGATAGAGAATTTTATATTAGGAAGTGAACAAAAACAGTTGGTATAATTAAGCTGGGGTCCAAACAATAGAGCTCAAAATAGTTATCTTCAAATAATCTGAAAAAGTAATTTCTTTGGTAAGTTACATTACAGGTGCATCTTTTTCCTGACCCTAATGTTTAGAATTAAAACTATATCATATGTAACTATTTTGACTAGTTTTCAGGCTCTGATAAGAATGACTCATGCATCCATAGGTCTGATTATTCCCACGTCCACCATTTTACCATTTGTAGAAACTCTTGACTTCTCACTTTGTTAACGAATTGAACAGTGATTGGAAATTGAATATAGTAATGAAAACAGTAGAAATTTTAAGACAAAAGAAAATTTAACTTCTTAAGCCTAGCTAAATAAGAAACAAGAACTAAATAATTCTACACAATTTGTTGTTGAATTAAAACAGTAACAATAACAACACTAAGTTCCCTAAGGGATAATATGGAAATAGAATTATCAAATGTTTACAATAAAATATATTTCATGTTAGGTTTCAAAGAAGAAAGCAGAAAACAAGCTTAATGTACTAGCAAGCATCAAGTAGAATAGAACATTACAAAGTCAAAAGGTGAAAATAACTTTACCTCTCAGCTTCAAACAACTATCTCAATCTCTGTTTTGAGTGTACCATTGGTGATTTAAAATGTGCAGAAAGGCATTCTTAATCATTACTTGATCATGAATATAATTTCAGAAATAATCGCCTTAAAATGCATCCATCTTCACCCAAAATTAAGGCTTACATTAGGATAGTAATATTGAACCTTCATGAAAACTGGTCTGAGATGAAAGAAATTAAACTGAACATCAAGAAAATTTTGCTCTAGTTTCATGCTTTACAGTATTTGAGTGATCTTGGAACATCCTTTACCTTCTCTGCCTGTCTTCTCATGAATGTCAAGAATGATAATACCTATATCCTCTAACATCTAAATTACTAGATTGTTCTTGTCATACGGTGATATAATGAGTAACCAAGGGCTTAAAAGCTAAATACAATGTGTACTTTATTTAAACATGATATTCATTCACTTTATATCATAGTAACACGTTTGACACTGTCTTATAGCCCGTTATTGAAAATGAAACTGTTATTAATCATCATTGTCCATATCTTACATTTGATTGCTCTTGGGTGAGCAACTGACCCAAAGGAGAGAAAACTACTAATTGGACAGTAAGTAAAACGAAATAAAAGTAACTCTAGCCAGTATTACAGAGGAAGCAATAAAAAATGGGAATTGTATGGCAATTTGCAAATATGCTCCCCACAGCATTGGTAACAATATGGGAAATAAGGAAAGTAAAATCTAGCTGAAGACAAATAAAGGAAAAACATCAAATAATGAACATATGTGTATTTATGCATATATTCGTGTATATATATATATATATATACACACACACACACACACGTATATGTGTATGCATGCATAAAAATCCCTGTGTGTACTGTGTTTCTGTGTGTGCGAAGGAATTTGATCTTAGGCAGTTGTGTAAACTGGTTACACAGTCTCTGTAAGGTAAGGTTAGTGCTATCAGGAGTGATGTTGAAGCTTGAAGTTAATAGACAGTAAGGAAGGGAAGATAAATTGGGAGAGAAAATTACAGGATGGAATCCATAAACTTGAGCTGGGGCTCAAATGGATGGACTACAATCTGTTTCAGTTCTATTTGCATTCATCTTTAGATTTGCTGGTGTCCTGCAGAAGCTGACACCTTATAAATAAGGTTAAGTGCACTCTCATTTCTCCAAGAGTCAGAAAAGCTGAAGAAGGATCAAGGAGAAGGTAGAACATTTGCAGATATAGACATTGCCGTAAACAGGATCAGTCCCCCTTCCTACAACAAAGAATTATCAAGTCCAAAATATGAATTAAGCTGAGATTAACTATGAGATTAATTATGACAACCCTGTAAATCCTATGTCTAAAGAGGCTTGAATGACATCATTAAGAATCCATTAAATCTACTCCTTGTATTTTGGAGGGCAGAATGAACTATGAATTATTCCTGAAATCTAAAAGGAAAGTATCCAGCTGAAGCTGTCTTTAGGGGTAAAAGAATGGCTATAATTTAAGGTGACTGTATCTCAGAGTCTGTTAGAGAAAGAATATTGGTGTGTCTTCTGCTGCATATCTGTGTATCTCATACCGAAAAGAGCAGATTTGAGATTGTTTTAGATCTGAGAAGACTACTTGGAAGAGGAATTGATCCTCAGTGAAATGAAGCTCGAAGTGTATTACAGGAGGCATGGGGAAAAAAGATGCTGTTTCATATGAGAAGATAGAGGCAGCTAAAGTCATTCACTTAAAAGGAACTTCTTTTAGCAAAGAAGACATTTGTAACAACAGGGTTACTGTGACTAAAATTAACCCCCTAAGCTCCTCAGAATATGTCATTTTTGAACATCTACTGATGCTAAGCCCGGCTCATTAGTGTCCATCAGATGAGGTCCTTCGTGTCCCTTTCGTCTTTCCCCTTTTTACTTTCCAGACCCCAAGAGTTCAGGGATTATAGTTACGAAGCTGGAAGAGGGAGAGTAGATGTGCAAGTTGAAGAGAAAGGAAGATACTGACTACACTTCATTTCTGAGTGAAGTCTTCCCCACTTACAACACGTCAGGTTGGGTTGGTAGGTGGGATGTGGGTGAGGTCATTTCAACTTTCACTGAAGTTTACAACTTAGAAAATTAGGATTGAACATTTTAATCACTGGCCTGAGGGCCTTTTATAACCCAAGTCTGATGACAACCCAAGTGCTACCATGTTTCCTCAGGATTTGGGGACTGAGTAGCCTTACCAAATAAATGTAAGGAATACAATGTTGGGGAGAACAGCTTCCATTTGTTTATAATTATAACTTGCAAATTATGTTTTGGTGATGTGAAGATGGCATCATATGAAGAGAAATATCACTGACTCCTACAGGTGTTAAGACTTTAGAAAGTATCTGAACTTTTCCATTTGAATGTTAAATTGAAAACCAAGTAACATTTCCATCATTGTTATAAGAATTTTAACAACTCTATAAAACGTAATTTATTTTATTTTAACAGGAATTTCTTATGGATGGGAAAACAAAACAATGGTAATTTATTAAAGGCCACATGATTAAAACGCAGAATTAAGACTATAATTCAAATTTTTTGGTTCTAATCACTTACATCTAAATATTGTTTTCCAATATTTTAACTCTTTGAGGCAATAAACTATAGCATATGTCCATTTGACACTATACAGTGTGTTTAAAAGTACTCAAAACATACTTTCAAAAAATTGGTGTATTCTCAAGGATAATCAGAAACTGGTCTATCTCGAGTTTGCTTTCTCTCTGTAACACTTTGATCAACAAAATGCTTTATACTCAGAGCCTTATATTACCCAAGAGACATGTCCAAAATAAGCACTGGTACCAGATGGGGTTTCTGCTCCCATTTAGAGTAACCTCTCCAAAGGTAATCAGCATATAATGACCTTTGGAGGGGCTGGTGTTACTTTGTTTTGATAGTTTAAATCTGAATTCACTGCACATGTCAGTCTTATATTTTTCCCCACACTTCAATCACAGCCAGCAAATTACTGTTTTTGAGTTATGGAATGGTAAAAATCCTAACCAAAACCACAGCTTTTCCCTGTTCCTTCTGTTGAAGTAACAGCATTTATTTTGAATATTAAGTTGTACCCTCAGTAACATTCTGTGTTTTTCCCTGGCTGGAATCTAGTCAAAGGGGTACATAGAGGGAAATACACTTCTTTGTAGTTCAGTGAAATGCTGGACCCCATTCTTTTATAAGATGTTGCAAAAGAACCTAGAATAACGCCAGGGAAACAATTGATAGGTAATATAAAGAACTAAAGGAGACCCGGGTATTCACTGTTTGCTTAGTAGCCATGAACAGTTTAAAGACTCCATGATTGGACATAATCAACTATCAAACAACACAGCATTTTAGCCTATTTGCATTTTATTCACTTAACTCAAATTTTCTATGAGGGAAAAAAAGAAGAGCTTTCCTTGCTTATGTTTCTTGTTACACACCAATGAAAAAACAATTTTAAGTTAGGCTCTTTTGTTTTACCATGCCAAAATAGCATACATCATAAAATGTCATGTGGTTAAAAACAGTTCTTAAGACAATTAGCCAGAGTCCAATAACCTCCCAGTCTGTGTAAGTCTAAGATTATTTTTCATTAATCTTTATGATGAAGAACTCTAAAGGACAGAAATCTGATATTTCTGTTTCCAAAACAAGCATCATCAATCTGTTTGAGTAATAATTATGTCAGTTAAACTGTTGGAAAAATATGTTTTTTATAATAAATACTACCATAAAAGTAGTGGAATAGAAGTAGGTTGACATGTCTAATAAATGGACAAATATGAATTTTATTTTTATCTTAACAGTTGCTGCACACACTAGTTTTTTTTCCTCACTCCTTTTGAACAATACATACAAAAAATAGTCTCCTTTTTCATTAAGGCAAACATATTTAAAGCTTCAAAGTTGATCAAGTGTCTGTGTTTCTGTTTTTACTGCCTCGGTCTGTGGGCTGCTCAGTGCACCCCTCTTTCCTTTATCCTTTCACAGGAGATCCTTCTACCATCCCATGTTTGCCTAGATATACGTACTTTCTTGATAAATGCAGAGATAAAACAATGTATATGCATACCTTGCGTGGCACACAATGACTTCATAAAGGTATGAAAAGCTTCACTGGAAAAGAATATGAAATTTGTTTAGAACAAAAATCACAAATGTAGTTATCTCCAGGGTCCATGCAGATTGTAACTAAGTGAAGAGAGGGCTCACGGCATGTTTGTTTTCATGTTAAATCTTTGAAATAAAAACTTGATGTAAAGGCGCATACTCCTGCATTTTCCTTAAAACATTGAGCCTTTCAATTTTATTTATTTTACTTTTAATATTTGGTGATAGAAAAATAGTTTCTACTCTAAGAATAGCAAAATATAAAAATATGATTTCAATTGATATGAGATACAGTTTTGAGGAGTTCATAAATAATATAGAATAGTTGAACTGGAATTCACATGATCTTTTATTTGAAAACTCATTGTAAATTGACAAATGATAGTTGGAGTACGAAGTGACGTTATGAATACAATGTAGTACAATTAAATCAGGCTAATTAGTATATCTATTACCGCAAATATTTATCAATATTTTGTTGTGAGAACATTTGAAATTTACTATCTTCCTTTTTAAAGGAGTAACCTTTATTCATATCCAACATATCTTTGTCATTTAAAAATTTAAGGCTGGAATGCTTGAGAGTCTAGGATTTCTAGAAAAGCCAAAAATACAGCCTTGAAATGGAAACCAAAAAACCTCTCTTCAAAAAGCATTATATTGCAAACTCAGTTTTTAAAGCTTACATTACTCAGATTCACATATCTCCCTCTCTGGGTATATACATGCATGTTCATATGTGCATGCATGTGAACGTGTGTGTGCACATGCCTGTGTATGATCTGATTTAGCCCGTAGGCTAAGGATTTTCCCTTCTGGAATTAAAAATTAATTTCATAAAGTTAACTAAATTATGAATCCATGACCATCACAAGCAACACTACCCAACTTACTACTCTCTAATTTACTGAGTACATAGCTAACTAGCACTTAAATAGGCCAGGCATATATGTTACCCACCACAATTCACTGGTTGTCACCTGTTTAGGACCAGTTAAGACAAAATTTCTAGTTAGGATGAAAATTGAGCAGGGGAAGATTTTATATAACAGAAAGTAAAACAGGGCAAGTTGTTTGCATCCTATGTTCCTGTCTCAGTAAATGTATACTGCCATATTGTTGGGCATTTTATGCCATATGCACAGAAAATGCAGAACAGAGAACTGAATGTTTCCAAATTAATTCAATGTTTAATTATTGCAGTAAATCTAATTAAAGTACATGATTTAATTGACTGTCTCATTTATGTTCTTGTGAAGATACTGATACTGGAATTAAAATTCTTTGTCACACAGACTTTGGTGGCTTTCCTGGTTGCCAGATGTCTACTTGAATTTTTTAACCTTTTGTTGATGCATTACATATATACAGAAAACTCAATAAATCATAATTGTACAGTTTGATGAATTTATACAAAATGATCACCTGCTTCACCAGCTCTTGCATAAGTTACTGCACGTTTCTCAATTCCTACAGTAGCTTCTCTTGTGCTGCCATCTAGTTTACTTCCCTAAATGGGTAACTGGCACCCTGATTTTTAATACCATAGAGTAGTTTTCAAATCATTTGAACTTCAAATGTTGTGACTAGGTTATTTCATTCAGTGTTACATTTGTGAGATTAATCTATATTATAGCATGTGGGTGTAGCTGGTTCATTATTATTGCTTCATGCTATTTCCTTACATGAATACATCACCAATTATTTATGAATTTTCTCTTGGTTGGACTTCTGTAGTTTTAAGTTTTGACTATTACAAGTGGTGCTGCTTTAACATTCATGCATGTATTTGGGAAACACACGCATTTCCTTTAGGAAAAAAGTAGATGTGCTGGGCCATTGTCTGCTTGCTTGTCGTTCATCTATCCATCCATCTGCCTATCTGCCTATCTTTCTATCTATCATAGCGATCATCTAAGCTATCATCTATCATTGTCTATGTCTTTTTAGTACTGTTGGTTTCCCAAATGCAAGAGGATAACGGCACTATTAGAGACTGCAAAAGCAATGTATGAGTTCCCATTTCTCAATATTCTTCACAATACTTAGTTTTGAAATTTATCTTTGATATTTTATTCATTCTAGTGGGTATATGTTTTAATTTTAATTACTCCTGATAACTAATAAAGTTTGTCAATATGTTATATTACTGCCCATTAGACTTATTCTTTGGCAAAATGCCCATTAATACATTTGCATGTTTAGTTCACACACACACACATATACACACACACACACACACACACAGTACTATCCTATTTATGTATTCCAAATTGCATAAAAACATATCAATTTTTTGATAATTTTATAAGAATTTGATTAATGAGCTAAATATAAGTAACAGCCTTTGTTAAATTTGTAAGGACAGTCTACTCTTTTAAAAATGGTCCCCAAAATATTAGAAATCACTTTCAGTTGAACTTTTTCTGTGCTTATAGTCCTTAAACATAATTAAAGCTGAGGATCTCAGAAAGTATGCTTATCAACAGGAGAAAATTGTAGTAAAAATGACAACTTAACTTTCAATTTTTCACTTATTTTATAATAATTTTGATCACTTAGTCAGGTTTCAGACATTTTCTGAAAAACTAGGCAGAAGCCAAAACACAAATTTTTACCCCTGTTATAAAGAAAAAACTCAGACCAATTCAACTGGCATGACAATTCTCGTTCTTGTTTGTTTTCTAATTAGAAATCAATAGAGAGCATCATGATCTCTCCCAAACTGTCCACTGCTGCCATTAAGAAACCCATTTCTGAGTTAAAGGAACCAAGGTCTCCCGCAGTGTATAATTTTTTAAAGTTTTAATTAATGTGTCTTTCTACTCCACCAGAATTTATTTGATTGCTAGAAGAGATAGGGTGGATGTAAGGTTATGGATGCAATGGCTCGAATCCACATTGATTTTCTGTGAGCAAATCATTTCTGATGGTTTGTGATGATGAATTACATCTAGTTCAGAGAAGGAAAATAGCTTCTTCATCTCTACCATTTTTTGACTGTTTGACAAGCCCCGGTGTTAATAGATGTCTTTCAACCAAATGTAAACTGTCTATAGTTCTAAACTTCATACTTGTAAAGGAAACACATTCATCTGGAAGAAAATAACCTCAAGAAGAATTAAAGTAGATTTTTCTTTGACACACCCAACAGGAAGGTTAGTCTCAGATTTTCTGGGTCATTAAGATTAATTAGTCTTGTTTTAACAACTAGATACTTTGACAACTGTGTTTTTGGAGAAGATATAAAATAGAAGCAATGGAATATGTTAAAGAAAAAAGAAATCTTTAGAACTTATAAACTGATTTATTAATTTTAAACATATTTTGGCATGAAGTAGAAGCTGAAATATTCTGCACATCATTCCCAATAGACACTGGAATGCCATACCTGTTTTTATATAGACTCTATTTTGATTTGGTTGTTTTGTTTCTAGTTGTATTTTGGCTGGTTTTCTAAGATGAAAATTTGCTAGGAAGATGACACCAATTTCTAAATTGGTAAACTAATAAACCTGTGTGTAAATGTAAAAATGAATAAAATCTCCATTTTATCCATGATATTTCTCAAGAGCAGATTGCCAGTCACTGTAGGTTTATGCCATAGGGCCTGCTTGTTACTTAAGAAATGACAGTAGAAAACAGTAAGTTTATAAGTACAGCTTTTGAATTTCAAAAACACTTCTTAAAGAAAAGACAAAGCCAACAACTGTAGTAGCTTTCAGGAATAATTTGTGTGTTCTCCATCATCACCCATTTCTATACACTATGTTCAACCATATAGAAACAAGTACTCTACATGAAAACAATGTGCTTGCTAGGAAAAACCAATAGTTCCAACATAAGCTATTTTCCACCCAGCTAGTCACTCCATGCCTTCCTGCATAAAAACTGTGTGTCACTGAAAATACCCTGGAAAGAAAAACTGAAAGGTTTTATGAGTTATAAGAACTTGGCTTTTGGTATATAAAAGCAAAAATCAAAAAGAATTATGACATAAACTTTACATTGCCAACAACTGGCATGTTCTGTCCATTTGACCAAGATAAGTAAAGAAAGGTAATAGAGAAAAGTAGGAGAGAATATAGTATACTCTTTGGGTCACTAAGAAAACTTCTAAACCTCTTGATTCTATTTCAGAAGTGAATGAAATTAGAAAAGGCCAAGAGATTGATGGAAATCTTGGGGCAGAGAGAAATGTGCCTCATTTCTTGGGCACATGAAATGTTGGGGCATGGAATAGTAAGGTATCCATACTTCCCCCTAAATTTGAGTGTACAAGGGATTTTGGGGTAAGGTATGTTGCAGCAGAATACTGTGGGCCTGAAACCATGAATCTCTTAAAGGACATGTATGTGATTGAAGAGCTAAATTTTTCTGTGATGTTTTGAAGCACATAAGAATTTTGGAAAGGGATAAAGTCAATGATCAAAAAGATTTATGGTACTAATAAGGGAAAGTTGCAACAGAATCAGGATGATATGTATGACCAAAGTAATATAAATGCACACACATCTCAGTAGATGCTGTATCACTCAGCTATTGCCATGTAACAAATCATTCTTATACATGGCAATAATTGATTAAAGCAATGGTAGGAATCAATTTCCACAGATCTGTGGGTCTGGTCTATTTTTATCTGACCTTAATTAGCATTGTTAATGAATCTGAAATCAGCTGAATATTTGGCTAGAGACTGGCCCGACTAGCCCATGATAACTCACTTGGAACAAATGCTGTCATCCTTCTGTCTCTGACATTCTTCAAGTAGCCATGTTCTTATTTTGGTGTCAGATTCCAAGGAAGAAACCTAAACGGGCAATCATATTTCCAAGGCTCTGCTTCTTTCCAGTATGCTGCTGTTGTATTGATAAATCAACTCTTGTAAGATGAAACTGTACAGTTAGATGGCAAAGGATATGAATAGAAACGCATCAGTTGAAGATATTAATCAAGTCTACATCAGATGACAAAGGGGAAGGCTGATGACAGTGGGTAATGGTTTACCATCAGAAAGTAGTTTACAGACTGTACAAGGGCAAAGGAGGTATTTAAGTTTCTTTAACCCAAGAATATAGATTTTATATCTAGAGAGAATTTGGAGAAGACCAAAATGAATTGAAAGAATTAAACTCGAAAACTTAAAATAATATGTTTTCCTGAAAATTACAAAAATCTTTCCTACAACTATAATTAAGTTACAAGATAGAGACAATGATAATTTATAGCAAAAAAAATAATGTTTTCAATACTAGGGTAAATGATCTGAAAAGTCAGAGTAGTACATAGTTTTCACGTGTCTGATTTTATTGTAAAACCAAAGGCTTAAATTTTTCTGTTAATTTTAATTGACCTGTGGGTACTTTACACAGTACTTTTGTAAAACCAATAAAGTTATGTGTAAATAAGTTGATAAAAAGCTGTTTTTCAATATCCTTAAGCATTTTATGGTTATCTAATTTTACTTTACAGCATTGCCACATATTTCAAAGCCTTATTATATGTCTGTACAATTAAATCAGTATTCTGTCTTTGCTTAAACTGTCCCTATTCCAACTTAGAGAGTTGTGGTAACAATAAATTAGCATATGCATAGCAGTCACACTGGTGACTGACACATTATAATGACTCCAATTTAATAGTTATTTTGATACTTATTATCATACTAACCTCAGACAAAATGCAACTTCATCAACAATGGCATTTTTACTTATCTGCTTCTACAACTTTCCTGATACCTTTTCTGAGGGATGAAATGTCACCTGCATTATATTAATTTCATTCTTTGATCTCCCACTCAAGCTGCCCAGCTGAAATTCTGTCCAATCTTTGAGGTCCTCTAGCAGTGCCATTCTTCCGTGAAATGTTTCTTGCGCAATAATCACCAGGGAAAGAATCTTCCTCTCTTCTGACATTGTGTATTTCATTAGGTTTATACAAATATAATGTATGCAACCTTGGAAAAGAGGAAAATATAAATTAAATGAAAAGATGACATATATAACTGTACTTATTCTCCATATATATATGTATATATAGCCCACTAAACATATAAAATAATTTTGCTAATTTATTTTATCATTCTGTACTAGTCAGAGTTCTCTAAAAGGACAGAACTAATAGGCTATATATATATATAAAGGGGAGTTTATTAAGGACTATTGACTCACATGCTCACAAGGTGAGGTCCCACAATAGGCCATCTGCAAGTTGAGGAGAAATGAAGTCAGTTTAAGTCCAAAAGCTGAAGAACTTGGAGTCTAATATTCCAGGACAGAAAGCATCCAGCAAGGGAGAAAGGTTTAGGTTGGGAAGATAAGTCAGTCTAGTCTTTCCCGTTCTTCTGCCTGCTTTTATTCTGGTCACTATGGCAACTGATTAGATTGTGCCCACCCAGATTGAGGGTGGGTCTGCCTTTCCCAGTTAACTGACTCAAATGTTAATCTCCTTTGGCAACACCCTCACAGACACACCCAGGAACAATACTTTATATTTTTCAATCCAATCAATTTGACACTCAATATTAACCATCATACACACTAAAATGTTGACTGACAGTTTCTTTTGAAATATTAGAAGAACTGAAGGCACTAGGATTGAATTCCCAAATACCAGGACTTCATAGTTTGCTACAGTCCCAATTATTTCCAACCATATCAGAAGCTATTTACCATTGAAACTGTGCTCTTCATTTTCTACACTGAAGTAAATAAATATATTTATTGTTTCTATCAGGAATGAGAAATTTAAAAGGACATCAAAAGTATTAGGTGTTTTCCTGAGGTCAGGAGTTCAAGACCAGCCTGGCCAACATGGTGAAACCCCATCTCTACTAAAAATACAAAAATTAATTAGCCAGGCATGGTGGCATATGCTTGTAATTCCAGCTACTCGGGAGGCTGAGGCAGGAGAATTGCTTGAATCCAGGAGGCAGAGGTTGCAGGGAGTCGAGATCCCGGCACTGAACTCCAGCCTGGGCTACAGAATGAGACTACACCACTAAAAATAAAAAATAAAAAGTATTAGAAGTTTTGAAACAAGAGAGCAAGCATATTGCTTTGTGGAAGGAAAAATATTTGTGCATATATAATAAGGAAGCATCTGCTCTGCTACTCTCAAGTGTTACTCCTGTAGGCATTTAATTTTGCAACCTATGCTCTGATTATACTAATCATATATTGTCTCATTTTTCAGATATTCTATGCCTATGGTTGATGTCATCTTCTAGATTCTATATTATCTGAGGATGAGAAATAGTATATTTTTCATTATTGGGCATAGTTTACACTTAATACATGGCTTTAACTAAATTTATATTGATAAATGATTTTACCTTGTTCATATATGTGTGTAGGCCTGCATATGCATATATATGTTCATGCATATACGCATAGTAAAAAATAACAAGTATTTGAGAAATACATCTTTCAAAATATTATGACTTCAAAGGGATTGTAAATTTTATCCTATTTAATGTTTCGGTTGTAACTGCTTTATAATAATAAATATTGTAATTTTCATTTCTCTTATTATTACCACTTCTAAATTTCCATTTAGCCATGTATAATTTTGATTTAGATAAAATTTTAGGTAGATAAAGTTCTGTTTAGTAATAGAATATAATATAGCCTTCTAACTTCTGATATTTGTTTATGAGCCACCTTTCATTCTTTGGCAATATACTCCAAAGCCTTCCTTATCAACATCTAGAACTATGTCCTGCGTTTTAGTAGAAAGTAAATCAAAGCCAAGTAAAATATGGTGAAGTATATTTTTATCTTGGAAGTTTTTTTAGTAAATGTTAGCGTGTTCCAGGCTCCCATAAATGTGTTGAGGTGCAGAAACTTCTTCAATTTAGAATGACTCAACCTTTTCAAACGTATTCAACTATAGAGCTTTCTTTTTCATATCTACTGAAAATGAAGTCTGGTTCCATGTGGAGTGTGTGTGTATGTGTGTGTGTGTGTGTGTGTGTGTGTGTGTGTGTGTGTGTGTGAGATAACGTTTACCATATGAACATAGCAAAACAACATTGTAAAAATTCAACTCACAGCAATGTATTTGATTACTGTCATGAAGAGAATATATCTTAGACTCTGGCTAAAAGCCAAAGTGAATCTTAAAGCTAAGCCAATTCTCTTGTAAAGTAACGTATAAACACAGATAAAATATAGAATAGATGTTTGAAGGAAAAAAGTAATCTTGATTCTAAAGGATCCAAAATTATTATATAAGTTGACTAAACTATTAGATGAACTATTTATATCTATTTTGATTTAGTAAGTGGAAAAACTGTCTTTGCATTTATTAATCAATAGTATTACCCATACATCTGATTAAGAAACATTTATAATTTGTAACAAATGCTAAGGGCTATTTCAGAAGATACTATCAGTGGGAATATATGTCCTACTCAGTTTGGGCTGTTGTAACAAATTACCATAAACTGAGTGGCTTAAGAAACATTGTGATTAAGAAATTGTGGCTTAAGAAATTGTGATTCCTGGAGCTGAGAAGTCCAAGATCAAGGTAACAACAATCTGGTGTCTGGTGAGGTCATGCTTCCTGGTTTAGAGATGGCAGTTTTCTCCCTATGTCCCCACAGAGTGGAAAGCAGAGAGGGAGAAAGTAAGGTCTCCTGACTCTTCTTATAAGGATGCTAATTCTATCATTAGAGCTCTACCCTCAAGCTCTCCTAAAAGTCCATCTCAAAATGCCAACATAGTGGAGATTAAAGTTTAACACATAAATTTAGGGAGGACATAAACAGTCAGTCTATTGCACTCCACCTCTGTCTTCACAAAACTCATGTTCTTCTGACACTCAAAATATATTTATTCCATTCTATTAGCCCCCAAATCTGAACTCATTCCAGCATCAACTCTAAAGTCCGAAGTGTCATCCAAATATCAGTGCGAGAAATCAGTATTTGTTGTTTAAGCTCTCAGCCTATGGTCTTCTGTTATAGCAGTCCAAATTAACTAAGACAGAAATTGGCATGAAGAAGTGGGGTGCTCCTATACAAAATATCTGAAAATATGAAATTGGCTTTGGAACTGTATAATAGGAAGAGACAGAAATAATTTTAAGATGCATGTTAGAAAAAGCTGACATTACTGTAAAGGGATTTTTAAAGGTCATTTCAGTGAGCACTCAGAAAGAAAAGAGGAAAGCTAAAAAAGTTTGTCTTCTTAGAGAATGCATAAATAATTGTGTACAGAATATTGGTGAAAATTAAGGACAATTTTGATGAGGTCTCAGATGGAAGTGAGGAACACATTATTTGAAGAACTTCTCAACTTCACCTTTACTCCATTGTCAAATAATGTGTTCTGAAGTTGAGAACTTGCAATATTCATTTTTGACTTTTTTATTGCCCATGTAACTATTTATAGAGTTTTTTTCTAAGTCTTGCTTCAGCTGCATGACACACACTTTGATGTGTTTTGTGTTTGGCATTATTTTGTTAAAGACATTTAAAATTATCTTTTGTCATTTCTTTTGTTTAATCCTTGAGTACTTTGTAAATATGCTTTTCTTTTAACTTTTTATATTTGAGGATTTCTTGAACATATCTGTCTCATTGGTTTCTAATTTACTTGTGTTGTGGTTAGAATACATACTATGTGTAATTACAAACCTTTTAAATTAATGGAGACATATTTTGGTCCACTTTATAAGTCTTATCTTAATATGTATTCCTTAGCACTTAGAAGAAATGTGAATTCTACTTTTATTTGAAGTAGTTTTCTACAGATTTCAATTATGTCAAGCTGGTTGCAAGTATTGTTCAACTTCCACATGCTCACTCATTTTCTCTCAACTTGTCAGTTGAGGAGACAGGAGTGTTTAAATAAATAAAAATATTTATAGAATTGTCTATTTCTTTTATTCTCTAATTTTGCTGAAATTAATATAAAGCATTTAGAATTTTTATATATTTTCCATGAATTTATCTTTCTATTATTATTAGACACCTCCTTTATCACTAGAAAACTTTCATAAAAGTCCACTTTACCTTATACTAACAGCCACTACAGCTTTCTTATGTGAATGTTTGCATGATGTTTGCTTAACCATCCTTTTATTTGTAATCTCTCTGTGGTTTTTCATTTCATTGGAATGTTTTTGTATGATACATACTTGTTTTAAAATTTTTCTTAATCTTATCCCATAGTTACCACTAATATATCTTGAATTTTCATCCAGCCTGAAATCTTCCACCTTTTAATTGGAGGGCTATCAGAATTAACACAATATAACAAAATGCTTGAGCTTTAGCTTACCACCTAAATGATTGTTTTGCATTCGCCTTATGTTTTCTTTGATCCTGTATTTCTTCTTTATCATTCTTCATTTGGAAAAACTGAATGTTTTTTCATTTTATTTTAGGTATATTATTGTTTTTTAGCTATTGTTGCAATGCATTTTATTTCTACATGTTATAAACACTACAGTTCCTTTTCCACATTTTTTTAAGTTGAACAGTTAATTTTCATATTAAGAAAAAAACTTAAGGGAGTTGTACTTTGTGCTTAACTATTTGTCTTTTGTGGCCCTTTTTGATACTTTCCTAGATCTAAGTTTCCAATGGATCAGATTTTCTTTCTGTAAAATAGTCAATTATTGCTGGTGAATAATTTGCTCAGCTTTTGTTTGTTTCAAAAAGTTTTTTCTATCATGTTCATCACATGACTAGTTAATTTGTTGTCACAAAGACCCAGCTCCCTTGACACAATTTTAGGAAACATTTAATTGCTGTTTCTCCTCCAGATATCCCTTGGGCTTATGAGTATGGGAAGATCTGCCTTGTGGCTTTATCACATTTACCTCACCTTCCCCCTTATGCTATTTCCTTTGCTTCTGTACAGTTTTCAATCCTAAGGATACTGTGCAATAACTCTCTGCATGCAAATCTCTTACTCAGCTTCTGTTGCCTAAGGAACCCAACTTAAGACAATGAGTTTAGAAGATTTCTAATGCATATGCAGATTTAGTATTCAAATCTAGTAGTTTCACAGATACATTCATATAACAATCATAAACAGCTACAAACACACACAAGTATTTATTTACATGTATATGTATGTGTTCTTCTGTCTGCCAAAGATTTTTCAGTTCTCATTAATTTTTGATTGGCATCATGCTCATTTCCAGTCCACCTTATTGGAGTAAAGGGGTGACATCTGAAATACCAAAATAAATACACCTTTATCAATTAAGGCACATCCAAAGATTAAGGAAACAAAGCTACCTACAGTTCCAGGGTTCAGAGCCTGGCTGGCCTGGCAAATCTCTAAATTCTTGTAGCTACACTCCCTAACAATAATAGTTATCAGCTCTGATTTACAACCCAGCTGCTACAGATCTAATGGGACCAAAGACCAGTCTTATAAAAATTCTCTTCTGATAAGCTACTGCAGACCTTAAGACAGTTTCAGCCAGCTTATATAGGCTACATAGTCTTTGTATCCTAGAGTTCATCTTTTGTCCTAGAGTCAAATTCCACCTCATTTTAATGCTGAGACCCTGCCCTCAAATGAAATGGAATGTACGTTGCATACATGTCCACTCATTATGCATGCACTCAGCTCCCATCATAAATATGCATAGCTTTTGTCCCAAATCTACTGAATGTGTAGGTTTATGCCTCAGATACCAACCCTCTGAGGCATAAAACCTAATCTGTCTTTCTCCTCTTCAGAGTGAGGTGGAGACTTTCTCTTCCTGACCTGCAAACCATATCACTAATAAAGCTCTCCTTTCTACTATTTAGCCATTCTGGTGGTCCTTGGGATGACAGATGTATTAAGCTTTATGAATAGTTTTATTACATATCTCTGATAAAGCTCACTATTATGTACTGGTTTTGATGCTCCAATATCCTAAATAAAGTCTTAAATTATAGATATCACATTCTGCTAGAATTTCAAGTGTGATAATACTGAACTCTATGGCTCCATGACACTTCTTATAGTAGAATGGATAGACATCCTTAGGAAACCCAAAGGGAATTTTCAATTGTTGTTATGTTAAAGTTGTTGAGATGGCCACAAACCTATTTCATTTAATCGTCTCTGACAAAATTTACAAATTTAACTTATATGACCAAATAACTATCTTATTTATTTATACCTAATACTCTTTATAGGAATGCTTAAATTCCACTGATACACATAACTTTCACAATTTCACATACATTCATTATGTGTGTATGTAAATACATATACATATATATAATTTTAAGTTTAATATAATGAACACAATCAGAATGGTAATTAATCTATGACTAAATTGCCATTATGTTAATTGTGTTCATTAGGGATATTGCTTTTTGTTCATTTCTATTCTGAGTATCATAGTTGTCATATAATTATATTAATACTACTAAATTATAACTTTTATATTAGTTATAATTTATAACTCATTTTACAGTAGCTAAAATATTTCTCAGAAGAATAAAGAAACTGAAGTCAGAGAGAGTAATTAGGAGACTACTTAATCAGGAGGTCAGGGTAAAAATAAACAGCAAATAATTGATAAGCTTAAGATATCTATGAGTGCCCTACTTTCTAAAATACTTACAGGTTTCACAGACTTTTTAAATATACAATTATACACAGGCTAATGAATTGGCATTTGCATACTTAAGCATTAAAATAATGATATGCTACCTTGAAGTAAAAACTTAACTTAGTAAATTTTACTAAGGCAACACTGACCACACAATGAGTGGACCAGGGATAATACAATTAATTGTCCACATGGAATCTAGGAAGATATTTCTAAAATGATTAAGATATTGTGATTTACTAAAGAGACCAAGCAAGTTCTCACAGTACCACACCTTTGCTTAACATTTTTCCTGTTTTATGTGCTGAATCCTCATACATGAATTAATTTGCAGACAAAATCCTGAAACTGAAATTTTAAACTTATTTATTTATTTATTTTGGAAACAGTCTTGCTCTGTCATCTAGGTTGAAGTACAGGGGCACAATCTTGACTCACTACAACCTCTACCTCCCAGGTTCAAGTGATTCTCCTGTCTCAGCCTCCTGAGTAGCCAGAACTATAGGCACACACCACCACACCTGGCTAATTTTTTGTATTTTTAGTAGAGATGGGGTTTCACCATGTTGGCCAGGCTGGTCTTGAACTCCTGACCTCAAGTGATTTGCCTGTCATGGCCTCCTAAAGTGCCAGGATTACTGGTGTGAACTGCAGCACCCAACTTTGGAATTTTGATTTTAAAATCCAGTACCTCATTAAGTGGATCAGCATTAAATAACATCCCCTTCCAGGATACTGCTGATGTATTTTTAGATTTCTGTTTTATTCAATTAGTATTTGCTTGCCATGATTTTTCAAGGAATTAAAGAAAACATATTCTGTCTAAAGCATCTTATGTATTTCTAATTGTTCTGTGTAGCAAGAAGCCTAGGTAGAGAACTTTATGTTTATAAGAAAATATGTAATTGGAAAAGTACTAAAACTGGGCTTTATAGGCAATTTCAATAAAGATTACTAAATCATGACATATTGAAAAACTTTTGTGATATAAAATCACATAAGCGTTTGGATTAAATATTTAACGTATTTTACAAACTAAGATGAAAAGAATGATTAGGAAACTACAGAGGCCATAAATGTCAGGAAAGCTGTGACCCACATGGGTGCAAGAGACACGTAGCTAGTGAAATCCCGGTGTACACCCTGTTCCTTGTGGCCTAGAGCTTTTGTTTTAATGGGCTGTGCAAATGTAATGTCCACATGAAATAATGATGCTCAATGACAGTATTCTCCCCCAATTACCAGAAAAAATCTTGCTCACAAAGAAAAGAGAATGTCTCAGTCTTTTCTCTGGATGCAGAAGGAAAATACACAAATAAACAAAAATCTCTACCTTGAACATATGAAGTCTGAAGGGATCCCAGCTGAGAATTTAATTTAATGAAGTATTGAGTTAAGTGTTGGGACAAAATGGATACTCAAACAGGAAGTCCAAAATGTCAGAGAAAGGAAATAATTCTGCAGAGTATCACACAACCAAAGAAGAGAATTTGAATTTTTATTATTCTATATGACTGCATTTTGTTGTAAATATTTGAAAGAACACAAATATTTCATGTCAATGTTTCCCTCTTGTGACTTTTTAATGTTAAAAAAGGCCCTGATAAACTGTATCATTTATGTATCTGCACCTTAAATTGATGCATAGTTTAACTGAATATATTAATCACATGAGAAACAAACTCTGAAGAAATACTTTTCATTATGCAGGAAGCTATTGATGAAAATAGTGAGTTTTTCATGTTATTAATCATTTGATACACTGCTGAAACCAGAGTGAGAAAGGAAATACTAGGGGTTTGATGTATATACTTTAAAAGGAACAAGCAATAAGAGACATAGCTTACACCCAAGCAAATGAAACTGAAGAAACAGCCAGACTTATTTCAGTAGATTTGTATTATTTCAGTTACTATTTCAGTAACAACATTCTATAAAATCGTATTTCAAAGACTTCTAATTTATTCATAAATAACACTAATAAACAAATACTGAATACACAATATTTGCAAATTATAGTCTCAGAGGTAGAATGGCAAGTGATCCTTACCTCCAGAATATTTCTCTTATTGAAGCAATAAAATTACATATGATTATACTGTAGAGCAGAAAGTATTATTAAGTGACTCTAGAGATGACAAAGTTAAACACCATAGGAAGTAGAGAGCTACATTACTTCCTACTAGGAAATGATTGATGGGAAATAGGATCTTGGGTCCCATAAAATGAATGGAATTATAATACAAATTATTATAAGAGTTTTATTTGCCTCGAAATAGCAATAGTACCAAAATAATTTTAATAATGCTCTGCAATTTATAGTGTTTATGATTTAACCAAGCAATAGATTAAATGCATGGAACAATCTGTCCTGTGCTATAACAGCAGCCTCAGTTGGTTGCCAAACCTAAAGGCAAGAGCATTTTTGTACATTTGATTTCAGAGAGATAAAAAGCATTTACAGAAATTTCTGTTTTCTACAGACAATGTGATCTTTCCATAAAAAAATACCCAAATTACAACAGAAATCATACCTTAAATGCAATGGCACTGTTTTCTGCATTCAATAATTTATATAGTACAGAACTTTCTGTAAGACTTTGTCTTCCTTTCAATATTCACGAAGTCTTTATTATTCTAACTAGTAAACTTTAAAAATTTATTTCCTGGTTATAAATATGTCATTGAGTATAGTCAGATGATCCCATTGTTTAAATAGCTAATGAACCCCCACACTGAAAGGAACAGTGAAGATCGCTTATATGGTTATTAGTCAAGTAGAGGATGCCAAGAATATTTGAAATAAATGCCAATCTTAATCAATAGCTATTGTACAGTGTTTCACGGTGAGATAAAAATAAAGACAGAACAATTAATTTTGATAAGACATGACTGCCGTAGGTACTGTTTACAAAGTGGTACTGAATTTGTTTTTCTTTTGGTAAAATATGTATTAATGCTGGTAAAACAAATTAATGAAATGAAACAAAAATTCAAAATACACTGCTGCTAGGCAGGTAAAATATTGATTACAGTACCTGAGATCAGGAAAGTAACATCAATTCCTTTTTAATTTTAGGGGTTGAAGTGTCTCAACCATTATGAAATGAAATAAAAGTCTCACTTGCACCAACTCTCAAACTTTGAGGTAGAAACATTTTCAATATTTATATCAGATTTATTTTAAAGAAATGAATTATCATTTATACAGCTAAAAACAAGTCTATGAAGATCCTTACCATCTTGAGTTTACTGGGTCTCCACACAAATAGTGCTATATTTTTTAAAATTTCCAAAGTGTACACAAATTTTATCTTTTACCTGCTTTTCTCATTAAAATTGTTTTCAAGTATTTTCACATAAATATTCATTTAATTAATTCTAGTAGCTTTATTTTTTTTTTACAAATAAATAAATAAATAAGAATCATTAAAAATCTTTCATATAATTTCTAGGTTATGATTCTAGTGTCTTTTAATTTGTAATATATACATACAAAGAGATGTTTATATATATATCTTAATTGAATTACAGATCAGGAAAATAAAACAACTCTATAAGATTTTAATAGAATAATTGGAAAATTGAAAGTGTACTGGTATGTTTAAAAATAGTACTACATCATTGTTAAATTTTTTGAGTGTGAGAATTATATTGGACTTATGAAGCAATATATTCTTATTCACAGGGCAACCTGCTGAATAGTTCAGAAAAATAATGTACAAAGAATTTTTTAAATTTTTATAAAACATTAACAGAGAACATAGTTTTTGTTCTATTCTTTTGACTTCTGTATATTGCAAAATAAGCAGAAAATTGGTGTGCACAAGTTTAATTACCAATGATAAAAATCCATTTGGGCATAGACATTTGCATATATGAAAGAGAAGCAAGCTGAAAGAAAGAAGTCATCCTTATCTACAAGAAAAGGATATTCTTTCCATTAAAGAAAGAATAAGAAGAAATGCAGGTTTGGTCATTCCTTTGAAGATGGTTCAATATTATGGCTTCAGTTTACTCTGTGGAATAGGATGAAGGCCCAGCAACTACCAAAACTGGCAGTGGGACGAACATGGATGATTTCAAGAAATAGAGTAAAAACACACATGGACCAGAGAAACATAGTTGGCTCAAAATGGTAGTAAATATTCTAAATTTTTTCATTAATAATTTCATAGTAATATAATTCTGAGTTATCTATCTAGCTACCAAGGTGCTCAGGTATGGAAAAGCAGGTAAATTTCATCTAAGCTTCAGTTTTACCAGAAATATCAAATGAAAAGACTAAAGGGCAAATAAGTTTTTATTATACAATATTAAAAAAGACTGGAACATCTACATTGGAAGAACTGTTGTAATAAGAATAATTGAGCAAGCAACTAAAAAGGAGAGGATATTATTTCAGAGTGCAAAGCTGGAAAGACTCTGATGTAGGAACATAATAGATCCAAGAAGGCAAATTGAGCAACCACTGTTTCATCTTATATAAGCGCCAGTCTCTTCCTTCTAAGGGATCTATTAATACTTCAAATTAGTCATGGCCTATTAGACATTATATCAGTTTTAGTTTTAGCTATCTTTTCCCATCTTTTTGTTCTTCTTCTTCTTGTTGTTAAATACACCAATGTATAACATATTTTCTAATGGTAATAATAAAACATTTTTTGACTCATACTTTTTAAATATGATCTTTGAGTGGTATCTACTATCTTTAATATAGTTAAATATTCAATGTTCTGGTTATATATATTTCTTCAAGAAAATTAATCTGCTCTTTTTGTAATATTTTACTTTTATCTGATATCTCCCCAAAGGCCAACCAAAGAGACCAACTTTATAGAAGCTTGATCATTTGTCTGTATTAATATTAGGAGTAAGAATGATAAAATTAACAAACGTATCTTGAAGATGAGATATTTATAGTTCAATTTTTTATATGCACTGCAGTCATATTAGCATATGAAACAAAAGGGAAGATGAGTGTATTAGAAAGAAGTTATATTGAAAATTTTTCATTGCATATCAAAATCAGTGAATTTCTTTCTCATCTACTGATCATTCACTGATGATGTAACTACGTAAGTTTCTTATGGAAATATTAATTTAATATAGTCTTGCCATTTCTAATATTAATAGTGTTAAACTTGATGCACTGTAAAAAAAAATGTGCTTTTTGACCATAGGGATAATATTAAAAGCTAAATTATATAAGTATACAAAATATATAAAATAAATCAGAGTTTTAAAACACATAAACACTATTTATTTTCCATGTAAGAAAACCGGTTATGAATACCTGGCTGCCCAGATATGTATTTGGTACTCTGTGTTTTTAAGAATAATTGTATGAGATAGCTGATGTTCTTAAAAGCAAAAGTGCTCATTTAGAACATATAATCCCTTGTGTTGGGATTCATAGCCTGGAGTCTGAGAAGAATTAAGCCATGAATCGGCTTCTGAGAACCATGAATACTTTATACAAAGTTTTGTTGGTATGTGTATTTTTTTTCCTAAAAAGAAGGTACAAAAATAAATCATTCTGAAAAGGTTTCTAGATCTCTAAATATTTTAAAGCCTGCTATTTTTAGCATTTTTGATAAATGTAGCTGGGTTCGCTTTTAGTGTTCCTTTCAGAGAGAGAAATTTTGATCTTTTGCTTATATCAAATTTATCTCATTTATTTTCATATGACTTGAAAATAAAGCTTTTTATTTGATTTTAGTGAATTTTATTTTTATACAATGAAGTGCCATCATCCAAGACTCTGTTTACAGATAACGACTTAGCTTTGTGTCCTATAAGTCATCTCATTTATTTATTTTTTCTTAAAACTATTTGGTTTTTATTTTAAGACAACATGCAATAAAAAATGACTAAATTATGCCTATCATTTGTGCAATAACTTTACCTTTCATATTAAGTTCAGGGGTACATGTACATGTTTGCTACATAGGTAAGTTTGATTCATGGTGTTTGTTGTAGAGATTATTTTGCCACCCAGAGATTAAGCCAAGTACCCATATGGTATTTTTCTTGATCCTCTCCTTCCTCCTACACTCTACCCTCCAATGGGCTCCAGTATCTGTGGTTCCCCTCTGTTGTGTTCTTAGCATTTAGCTTCCACTTATAAATGAGAACATGGTACTTTTGGTTTTGTGTTCCTGCATTAATTTGCTAAGAATAAATGGCCTCCAGCTCCAGAAATGTTCCTGCAAAAGACATGGTTTCCTTCTATATTTTATGGCTGCATAGTATTCCACGGTGTTCATGTACCACCTCTATGTATATTGACTAGAAAATCTAAAATAAATGGATGAAGTATTGGACACATACACCCTTCCAAGACTAAACTACGAATATATTGAATTCCTGAGCAGACCAACAATGAGCTCTGAAATTGAAGTAATAAGCAGCCTACCAATCAAAAAAACAAAGAAACAAACAAAAAAACCTAGGACCAAATGGATTCACAGCTGAATATGACTAGATGTGCAAAAAAGAACTGGTGCCATTCCTGCTGGAACTATTCCAAAAAATTGAGGCGAGACTCCTCCCTAACTCATTCTGCAAGGTCACTGTTTCCAGGATACCAAAACCTGGCAAACCTGGCAGAGATACAACAGCAAAAAAGAAAATTCCAGGCAAATATCCTTGATGAACATCAATGCAAATACCCTCAACAAAATTCTGACAAACTGAATCCAGCAGCCATCAAAAAGCTTATCCACCACTTCATCAAGTAGGCTTTATCCTCAGGACACAAGTTTGGTTTAACAAATGCAAATCAACAAATGTGATTCACCACGTAAAAGAACTAAAGCAAAAACTACATGATTATATCAATATACGTAGAAAAGGCTTTCAATAATATTAAACACCCTTCATGTTAAAAACTCTCTCTTTTTTTTTTTGAGACAGAGTCTTGTTCTGCTGCCAGACGCCAGGCTGGAGTGCTGTGGCAGATCTAGGCTCATTGCAACTTCTGCCTCCCGGGTTCAAGCAATTCTCTTGCCTCAGCCTCCCCAGTAGCTGGGACTACAGGTGCATGCCAGCAGGCCCACCTAATTTTTGTATTTTTAGTAGAGACAGGGTTTCACCATGTTGGCCAGGATGGTCTTGATCTCTTGACCTCGTGATCTGCCTGCCTAAGCCTCTCAAAGTGCTGGGATTACAGGCGTGAGCCACCGCTCCTGGCTTTATTAAGCTAAGCATTGAAGGAACATACCTCAAAATAAAAAGAGCCTTTTATGACAAACATGCAGCCAACATATCACACGGAATGGGCAAAAGCTGGAAGCATTCCCTTTGAAAACTGGCATAAAATAAGGTTGCTCTCTCTCACTGCTCCTATTCAAGGCAATATTGGAAGTCCTGGCCAGGGCAATTAGTCAATATAACAAAATGAAGGTCATCCAAATAGGAAGAGAAGAAGTCAAACTTCCTGTTTGCAGATGACATGGTCCTATCTAGAAAACCTCCTGGTCTCAGCCCCAAAACTTATTAAGCTGATAACCAACTTCAGCAAAGACACAGGATACAAAATAAAGTATTTGAACATCCAAGTAACTCAGTAAGAGTTTTAATGTTATTTGGTTGTGTTTTCATTTTTCTTTAGATATTTCAACTATTTGCTATATAGAAATTAAACCTACTGAAAAACATCCTTATCATCAACAACTACAAGAAAGGGTGAATGTGGCATAAATCTTTTAAAGAGAAAGAAAATTAGATAGAAAGACATAGAAAAGCACAATGAAGAAAATCCTAGTATAAAAACTACAATTGTATTTAAAAACTGATATTTAAAAAACATATAAGCCATAGGCATAAATTTAATACACAAATCTAGGCTAATTCGAAGTTTCTAGTCATTTGTGCATTATCAGAAATACACTTACATGTATTTTATTTACATACTTGAACTATATAGTCAAATTAAAGGATGAAAAGGATAGACTATACTGGTGAGAGATTTAACTGAAAACAAAGGATATTTTCTTCTTTATGGCAGATTCCCTTGGGTTCTGCAGCATTGCTACGACAGCTCCATTAACCTTTGTTCTTTGCACATTTGTGAATTTGAATTTACTTAAATTCACATCAATCATAGTTAAAAAACAAAACAAACAAAAAGCTACAGTTATTTAGTCTGATGAAAAGGTATCCTTTTAAAGAAAACTACGTTGAGACTAAATCTTGAAATGCATTAACCTTTTCACTAGAGGGACAGGTGTTATCAGAAAATACCATCATTTTTATGTACCATATTTTCCTTAATAGATACTGCTCAGATTAAAAGCTCAATAGTGTTTACCAAAATATACCTAAAGTCTTCAGTATGTCTGAGCATTTTTAGTCATCTTTATTAACACCCAATTTTTGAAGACACCTTTTATATTGTAGCTTTTGGTTACTCTTTGAAAGTCACTCATCTGCTTGAGTTGAGGAGTCAATAAAGAAGGATAACCTGGAGAAGCTTACAAAAAAGTGTAGATAACAAAGAAAACTGAAGGGAAAAATATTTGCAAAGATATATTTGGTAGATATTTTTATATAGAAGAAAGTGAATAAAGAATGGGAGAACAGTATTATTCAAATAGCTGGGACAATTGGATTAAAGGGGATTTTAAAAATAAGTGAGTTTGGCCTGGCACAGTGGCTCAGGCCTATAATCCCAGCACTTTGGGAAGCTGAAGCAGGTGGATCACAAGGTCAGGATCAAGACCAGCCTGGGCAAGATAGTGAAACCTCATCCCTACTAAAAATACAAAACATTAGCTGGGCGAGGTGGTGGATGCCTGTAATCTCAGCTGCTTGGGAGGCTGAGGCAAGGAATTGCTTGAGGCGGAGGTTGCAATGAGCTGAGATCACACCATTGCACTTCAATCTGGGTGACAGAGTGAGACTCCCTCTAAAAAAAATAAATAAATAAAATAAGTGAGTTTATTTACATATAATGAAACCAAATACAGCAGGCTGCTACAGCTAAAGAGTAGCCAAATTATTCTATTTAGTATTTTTCTAAGTGGGATCACTAAGTACTAATTGTTGGCATTTAATAATAGATGTTTAATTGTTGGCATTTAATAATAGATGTTTGACATTAAATTATACATATATTTCATATATTCGTATAATATGCAAATGTACATATTCATACACTGGAATATTTAAAATTAGTTTCATATAAACTTACCTTTTGATTTGCAATTACAGTAAAGACAAGTCAATTAATTAAAGTAAGCTTTTAGTACATTGTTTTATTTCTTTGTTTCTCTCCCAGATTCTACCTTGTCTTATTTTATGTTTATTACTATTTTTTAAAAATTTTGCAACTGCGTAAACATATTTTACTCAAGATAATATTTTGATTTTTACTATTAAAATTTCTCAGTTTTGAAGGAAAGAAAAACTGCTTATTTAAAAAGATATATTTTAGAAATATATATATATATATTGCAATATATATATAAATATTACATATTTTCTCCCAAACTCATTATATCCTTCTCCATTTAGAGGTTTCTGTATCTCATATTTGTGGTATTAATTTTATGCAGATTAACTTTTTACTAATTATTTTCTTAATTTTAATTTTATTTCTTTTCACCTCCTCTCTGTGACTGAATTTCTAAATCATCATCATCACCACCACCAACACTACCATCACCACCACCATCTTCACTGTCATCAACAATAATAGCATTTATATGTTTAAACATGTGTAGGCAGTTTAGTAATTGTTCTAGTATGTGATAGTTTATTTAATAATTCCCATAGAAACAAATAGTTTCTTTGGGAATTTATCTATAGTATATAGACTAGTGTTAGGAGTTTACTAAAAACGTTTTCATCTCTGCAGTTGATAGATATCTACATTGTTTCCTGTTTGGGAATGTCCTATACAATGCTGCCGTATATATTTACATACAGGTCTTGAGTGTTTTCATTTTCTGGGTAAACACTAGAGAAAGGGACAGCTAGATTGTTTGGAGTTTATCTAATTATATGTAAAACCACCAGGGTGTTTTCCAAATGATCTGTTTTGTGTTTACTCAAGAAATGTATTATGGTACTATAAGTTCAAAATTCTTGTTCGTAATTGATATTGACATTTGATATTGTCAATCAATTGATAAATGATACTGTCAGTCTTTTCAATATAGCCAAACCAGTGAGCATAAAGTGACTTTTCATAGGTTTTAAATTTTAACTCAGCAAATGACTAATGGTGTTGATTATCTTTTAATATGTGTTTTTTTGACATCTGTCTCTTTGCTTTGGAGAAGTGTTTATTTAAATACTTTGAATCTTTTTTACTCATTTTTTATTGTTGATTTGTAAAAGTTGTTTTCCTAATTAGGTTACAAGACCTTTATTAAATATGTGTTTTGCAAATATTTCTCACAGACTATGGCTTATTTCTTCACTTTTTAACTCTCTCATAGGAAAAATAAGTGTCTTTCATTTTGCTAAAGCTCTGTGATGAGTGCTTTATGTATCCTAAAAAATCTTTGCATCTTAAAGTTAAAATTATTTTCTCCCATGTTTCTGCAATCAGAACTTATAGTTTTATCTCTTACATTTAGGTTTGTGATCTATTTTGAATTAAGTTATGTATATGGAATGTATTTCTTCCTTTTTGCATATGAATATTTTTCCACCTCCATTCCCCTTTGAATTACCTTGTCATCTTTGTGAAAGTCAAATGCCTACATGAAAATTATTTATATGAAAACTCTGTATCTATCTGTCTATCTATTGTTCATCAACTCTTTGCCTATCTGTAATTCACCAATTCCACATAATCTTGGTTACTGTAGACATATAATAGGTTTCTAAATCAATTAGTTTTGATTATTCTGTAAATATAAAATATATAATTTTAATTATATGTAAGTGTACACCTCAGTAATATCAAATTCATTCATATTTTGGGGCCACTAGATCCACCATACATCTCAAGAATTCTTTTTGTCTTGGAAAACTGAAACTCCATATCTAGTGAATAAACACATTCACTACACCCTCCAGGCCCTGACAGTCACCATTCTACATTCTATAAACTTGACTACTCTAGCCACCTCATATAAGTGAAATCATACAAATCATATAGTATTTGTCTTTTTGTTACCAGCTTATTCCATTTACCGTAATGTCTTTGAGATTCATTCATGCTATAACATATGTCAGAATTGGCTTTCTTTTTAACATTGAACAACAATGTTCTATTGTATGTGCATACCTCATTTAGTTTACCCATTAATTTGTAAATCTACACTTGGGTTGCTTCCACATTTTTGTGATTGTGAATAATACTGCTAAAAATATAATGTATAAATATCTCTTCAAGACCTTGCTTTCAGTTGTTTTGGTTATGTACCTTGAAGTGGAATTGTTGGATCATATGCTAATACTCTTTTCAGTTTTCCGAGAAACCACCATACTGATTTCCACAGTGACTGTACCATTTACATTCCTTCCATGAATGCCTAAGAGTTCCAGTTTTTCCACATCCCATCCCGCTTTTGTTATGTTCTGCTTTTAGTATTTTTTTTATAATGGCTGTCATAATTGGTGTGAGGTCATAATTTTGTGGTTTTTATTTGAATTTCTTTAATGATTAATGTTATTGAACATGTTTTCTTGTACTTATTTATTATTCATATGTTCTCTTTGGTTAAATATTTATTCAAGTCCTTTGCCCTTTTTAAATTGTTTTGTTTTTGTGGTTTTGTTGAATTTTAGAAGGTCTCTGTATATGCTGGACATCAAGATGATCTTAATTTTCATTAATCATAATAGTGTGGTATGGATGAAAGGGCAAATAGATCAGTGAAAAAAAATAGACACCACAGAACTAGACCAATACAATTATGCATTGCTTATTGGCAGGGATACATATATACTGAGAAATGCATTATTAGGTGATTTTGTTGTTGTGCAAACCTCATAGTGTGTGCTTACACAAACCTAGATGTTATAGTCAAACACTTGCCCAGGCTCTATGGTATCCTCTATTGATCCTTAGCAACAAATCTGTCCACGTTACTCTACAGAATACCATAGGCAATTGTAACACAGTAGTATTTGTGTATCAAAAAATATAGAAGACATACAAGAAAAAATAAGATACAAAAGATAAAGCATGATACATCTTTATAGGAAACTTACCATGAATGGAGCTTGCAGAACTAGAAGTTTGGATGATTCAGTGAGTAAGTGGTGAGTGTACTTAAAGCCCTAGACATTACTATGCATTATCGTAGATTTTGTAAACACTGTGCACTTAGGCTGCGCTAAATTTATTAACAATTTTCTATCTTCAATAGTAACTTTTATTATTTTGAGATACATTCCATCAATACCTAGTTTATTGAGAGTTTTTTTTTGCATAAAGAGCCGTTGAATTTTGTCAAAGGCCTTCTCTGCATCTATTGAGATAATCATGCGGTTTTTTTTCTTTGGTTCTGTTTATGTGATGAATTACATTTATAGATTTGCATATGTTGAACCAGCTTTGCATCCCAGGGATGAAGCCAACTTGATTGTGATGGATAAGCTTTTGATGTGCTGCTGTTGGATTCAGTTTGCCAGTATTTTGTTGAGGATTTTCGAATCAATCTTCATCATGTATATTGGCCTAAAATTTTCTTTTTTAGTTGTGTCTCTACCAGGTTTTGGTATGAGGATGATCTTGGTCTCATAAAAATAAATTAGGGAGGATTCTCTCTTTTTGTATCATTTGGAATGTTTCCAAAGGTGTGGTACCAGCCTCTCTTTGTACCTCTGGTAGAATTCAGCTGTGAACCCGTCTGATCTTGAACTTTTTTTTGGTTGGTAGGCTATTAATTGCTGTTTCAATTTCAGACCTTGTTATTGGTCTATTCAGTGATTCAACTTCTTCCTTGTTTAGTCTTTGGAGGGTGGAAGTGTCCAGGAATTTATGCATTTCTTCTAGATTCACTGGTTTATGTGCATAGAAGTGTTTTTAGTAATCTCTGATGATGGTTTGCATTTCTGTGGAAATTGTGGTAATATCCCCTTTATCATTTTTTATTGCAACTATTCAATTCTTCTCTCTTTTCTGTTTTTATTAGTATGGCTGGCAGTCTATCTATTTTGTTGATCTTTTCCAAAAACCAGCTCCAGGATCTATTGATTCTTTGAAGGTTATTTTGTATCTCTACCTCCTTCAGTTCTGCTCTGATCTTAGTTATTTCTTGTCTTCTGCTAGCTTTTGAATTTGCTCGATCTTGCTTCTTTAGTTCTTTTAATCGTGACGTTAGGGTGTCAATTTTAGATCTTTCCTCGCTTCTCATGTATTTATTGCTATAAATTTCCCTCTAGAAACTGCATTAAATGTGTCCCAGAGATCCTGGTACATTGTGCCTTCATTCTCTGGTTTCGAAGAACATCTGTATTTCTGCCGACATTTCATTATTTATCCAGTAGCTATTCAGGAGCAGTTTCCATGTAGTTGTATGGTTTTGAGTGAGCTTCTTAATCCTGAGTTCTCATTTGATTGCACTGTAGTCTGGGAGACTGTTATGATTTTCGTTCTTCTGCATTTGCTGAGGAATGATTTACTTCCAATTATGTGGTCAGTTTTACAGTAAGTGCAACGTGGTGCTGAGAAGAATGTATATTCTGCAGACTTGGGGTGGAGCATTCTTTATGTTTTAAAAAATATCTTGAAAACCACATTATAGAATGGTATTTTGTTGTTGTTGTTGTTTTGTTTTGTTTTTGAAATAGTGTTGCTCTGTTGCCCAGGCTGGAGTTTAGTGGTAAAATCATAGCTCAAGAATGATGTTTTCTATTTATAGTGTTTCCAGTGTTTTGTTTATGAAAGCTTTAAAATGAGATGCCACACATATATGTACAGTATATTTTTTAATTAATTGAAAACAAAGTAGAAAGGGCCTTGAGAACAATCACTTTATGAAATGGCTATTTAAATACAAAATTTTACTCTTTAGAAAGTGAATAATACTGCATATCAGAATATTTATTAAATACACTTTTGGTTTTATTTTTTTCCATGTTGTACTTCTAGGAAATAGAGAACATCAAAAGATCCTTAACTAAAATTAAGTGAAGAACTTCCCCAACTAAAGCCTAAACAAATAATTTTCTTTAACAAAAATTTAGAGAATAAGATCTAATAAATTTTAGTCAGTGTATATTTGTTCCATTTCCTGTATCTCATATATTTTCAATCCTGTGTGAAACAACTTAAATTAATGTTTAGGTGATTCTGAATTGGGATGAGGAGAACATCAAGCTTGTTTAATTTGTGCAATTTAATGAGGAGGGACAGAGAACAAAGAATTTTAAATTATTACAGATTAATATGTAATGGGTCAATGTAAAAGCCACTGCGGTTTTTGTAATTACTTTCAATGGCAAAAACCACAATGGCTTTTGCACTAACCTAATATGTACACATATAACACAAACATATACATATAGAGAGATATGTGTATATATACCTATATACTTGCAACCATGTATGTGTCCAAATACATAGATGTGTGTATACATCTATGTATACAGTTGTACATTTGTATGTAGAGATATACATTTGAGTCAGTTTATTATTTAATTCATAATTAACTAAGTTTTAATCTCCTAGAGTGAGATTCTTTTGCCTTTATGAAGGTGAAATATGGAATAAAGATATCTATCTGTATTCTTATTAAAATAAAATATTAGTGTTCTCTGAAAATATTTCAAAAAGAAATGGAGAGTCTAAAGTACTTTTCTTTTTCTGTTTGTTGAAAGACATGTTAGTTGAAGAAGTTTATATGATTTACCACAAAATGAAGACGAATAGATTTTCAAATGTGGTATTTTAACAAGAAGGGTTTTAAGCTCCATTATTAAGATTATTTCATAATTTAGAATTATAAAATAATTTAGAGAGGCAATCTTCTTCATTTATTCCCCCAATATTTAATGAGTACCTCTCAAAATAAGCTAAATGATATAGAATATGTGAAAATGTATCTGACAATCTCTTCCCTAATAAACTTAGAGACTGTTAAGACTTCTAAGACACATAATGAATAGAATACCATTTACATAATCAAAATTACAATAAGAAAAGTAAAAAGTTTCTGTAGGAAATTAAAATTATTTATACTTGTGGGCAAGAGACAGGTTACAGAAAAGACTGGAAGCAAGAATAATGATTAGTTTATACTAAATCCTAAGGAGATATAACGATATTAAATGGATGAAAATGGAGTAATTAACAAAGTTTGTAAAGGAAAATGGAGTCAGAGAAGAGAAGAATATGAGAAACAAAACAAAGATTTTAGTTATCCATACAGATATAAACATATACTTAGAGAATTATATATATATATATATATATTTGATGTTTTAGGTCATTTAGTATATATAGATATTGTATATATTGAAATCTTTAACAATAATGCAAACCATATGTGATAATTTATAGGCTAAGTTTCTGTGCTATTTCTTCCAAATACACAGTGAATGTTCATCCATCTGTGTAGTCACCAGGCTTCCCTTGGGACATATATTTTTGCTATTATATGAGATAAAAAGTTCAGTAGGTCAGCCAAAACTCATGAATTAATGTCTAAAACTTTATGACGTGCCTCTAAATCACTCTGCTGATGTTTTGCATCAGACTTTAAATTTTCATGCTATAAATAGTGGTCATAAAATGTACATTAAATGGAATTTTGGCATATGTCTAAAATATTTTATTTCATGGTATACTGGAAAAGGAATGAGAGCAATACTAGTAAGATGCCAACGTAATTTCACGATGCAGAATTATTTAACCAGCAATGCACCTTTTGGGAGGCTAAAAGTCCTGGGGCAACTTCCCTGGATAAACTATGTAAGGTTGATTCTGAAACAATGTAAGAAATCAGGACATAGTTCCTTTAATCTCAAGGAATGCAGTAAAGTGGTCTCCTGTCTTGCTGATTCTGCTTACCCTCCGTTAAAATCAATGTTTTCATCTCAATCACTACAAGCTATTCCTTCTCTACACATCCCTATTAAGGTTGCAAAGTGTTTATTAAATCATGTTAATGATTTCAGGCACTTGACCACAAAAAGTAAGAGGCAGATTTGTTCTTTCCTCTTTAAGTTTATTCATTATTACATGAATTCCTAATTTAGACAGCAAAAATGAAACACTGAACTCTGCACATTTCTTGAGATTTAGAAGATAACAAAGAAAATCTCAAAAATATTCCATCCCATAATCCTAATCTACAAAATTTGCCATTCTATGAGAACAGGTTTTAATATTTACTAAATTCTTATAATTTTTATAAAAAATTATTGTATTACCAGAGTTTTTGATAACTTTTCAATAATATCTTTTAAAATATCTGTCACTCAATACTTGGAAAAATTACGCTTTTTAGATACACAAACGTGTAGTTAGAATTCAGTTATCGTTTAGAAAAAAATGCAATGTTACCAGTGCTTATCAAAGTTCTCAGGTTAGTTATAGTCATTAGGTCTTGGATTTCTTAATTTTTGTCGTAAATTTGTGTAATGCATTACAAATATTTTAACTTCACCATTATTGGTTAAGCCAATATAATAATGAGTGCTAAGTTTACAATAAAATATATTATGCCTTTTTCTAATATTTCAGACATGTGTACTTTATAATTCAAGTGAATCATCTTGCTAAACAAGTTGTAAACGTTATCCCTAAGATTTTCTGTATGTAAATGTGAATTTAACTAATAATATATTGATCTATTTTATACTAATTAGCTACTGTGAAGGCTGTTAGAAACTGAGTAATATGTATGACGGCAAATGAGATTTTTAAAAAATTTTGGGACTATTCTTTATCTTGGCTATGGAAGTATGTACAGGAACCTAAACACATAATAAAATTTTATGAAGCTTAATTCATGCAGACACACACACACAGACACACACACACAAGTATAAGTAAAACTGGGGAAATCTGAGTAAACTTTGCATACTTATAGGCACTCTGATCATACTATTTATATCAAACATGAAGGAGTATTATAACACAAACACATTTCACACACACAAACACACATTCGCATACACAAATATACTAACATACACACACTAATGAAAACAGTAAAGAAAGAAGTCTTAGAAAGGATTGATATTTATAATTATAATCATTTTTAATTCAAATATGTTGGCAAATAAATGTACAAGTGTTTTTAAGGAACTCGTAATAAAATGAGTCGGATAAAACCAAATTTCAGAGATCAGTAGGAAATAATCCAACTGTGAAAACTGAAATCATAGATATTTTCCCACTACAGTTTCTAAGCCTCTTCAGCATTGCTTTCAAATCCCGCTTATTTTCTTTAAAGGGTACTGTAAACCCACTGTATTAATCCAGTAACGTATAGTTTAATCAGTTGCATTGGTCAACTATTCCATTAAACTTACAAAACATTGAACACCTAAAAACCAAAACCAGTGAGTTTTCTGATGTGAATAATTGAGGAAATTCTAAAAGAGATTAATATGTGCTCAAGGATACTGTAGTTTACATTGATTTATAATTGATTAAATGTCCAAAGATTCTTGTCCAATGTGTTACAGTTTGTAGTGAATCTTCAGCTAGTGAACAGCCTGTTCTTAATTCTGGCCTATCATAATTTTTAAAATCTATCTTTGTGACAACTTTTATGTTATATTGATCAAATTAAGAAACAACCCAGAAGTGAGGTGATTTTAAATATGTTGAATAGTTAGAAAATATGTAGTTAAACTTAACATATGTATGAAATCATATCCAGAGAATATTAATGTAATATAAAGTCTTGAATTTAGGTTAAACATGAAATTGTATAAACAGAAGTTGGAGAGATACAGTTAAATAAATGTTTGCATTTAAGAGTTTGGGTGAATTTACTGCCATCAAACTCAATGAAAGTTGATCTAGATGAGAAAAACAATTTCTATAGCCAGGGTATTCACTGACAATTTTGCTGTATTCTATTTCTGCTCAACTTTCTGATACTTGGACCCCAACTGAATGAATAAATATATTCAATTTTAGAACCCAAGAATTAAAAGAGGTATTCACAAATTATAACAGTTAACAATGTGATCAGAATGATGACTATGTAGTCAATATTCAAATTCATCTTATGTGAAAACCAGTGGAAAGCAGTGGGATTGGTGAGTCCAACTGGAAGGGCCCAGGGGAAACAATAATAGATTGTTTAAAATGTCTGGCATGCTTCATGAAATAAGATAAATTAGACATGTTCTCAAGCAGGGTTATATAATATATTCCAGTGATTATGGAAAAGTTCTATATCTGTACTATCCAATATGAGAGGCAAAAGCCACATGTTGCTATTTAGTACTTGCAATTTGGCTACTGTGACCGAGGAAGCTTTATCTTTGTATTCCCGAAAGCTCTACTGTGGTTAAGAGGTTTAAATTAAATAAGAAAAGCAAAGCCAATTTATTAAACAATAAAGTTATATACACATGTAGATTTTTATCATTAAAAAATTTATGTGAAATATTATTATTGATATTTTAACTTTGATGAACTTGAGTAGTAGATAGTGTTGTATACATTTTCCTATTTTAATCATTTTAAATAAAGATTCATTGTGAATTCTAATTCTTTCTTTAGACTCTCAATACTAAATAATTTTAGAGCACTATTTGCCTTGTAATAGTGTTTTTTTTCCAGTTGTTTCACTTAAAATATTGTTCTGTATACAAATGAGTGATAAACATTATTATCCTTTTGGAAACTAAATGAGTATTAAAATATATGTTTTATTCTACTCCAATTTTAATACACTTGCATAGGCTTATACTTCTTAATATGTTATATTGTCAATAGATTTAAAATATCAGAACCTATTAAACATATTTTCTTGATAATTGGTCTTCCATCAATAGTAACACACTATGAATAGGAATTTTCACAATTTTCAAATACTAGGTTAATTTTTTTTTACCTGCTTGTTTCTGAGCTTCTGAAAGACCTCTTTGTCAAAAGTGACATCAGCAAGATAGTCAAGTAGTAGCTCCTAGCACTCTCCCCTGCCACACACACACACACACACACACACACACACACAAATAACACACAAAGACAAAATAACAAATAAACAATCATGTTTAGACTAAATTAACTAATCTTAGAAAAAATAAATTTTATATTTGATTCAGTATTTATCTATCCCTTATTTATTAAAGAAAAATTGTGACAAATACAAATATAAAGCTTCTATTAACATTTTTTTAAATTTGAAATTGAGACATGCACACAATTAAAATAAAAAGCCCTTAAGTTTGTCTCTCAGTGGTTATTACCTGATTTTCCTATTTAAAGGTGTACATATTGATATTATTTTCTTCCTTGCTGTAGATGGCTACTATCTTCCAAAAATGTGCCCTTTATTATTTTGACTTAAGAAGTTATAATACAATGTACCTTTTTATTTGTAATAATTTTAGAATACATCAGATATATAAAGTCTCTTTCAAAATCTTATGTCTAAAAATGACAGAAAAATCTAAAAATGTGTTATTTGCTTGTCGTATATTTTTAACCACTGAAAGCATGATTTTTCAAACATTAATCATACTCCAAGATCATGCTGTCAAAACATATTATTCTGGAATAAGATCCAAAGTTAATTACAAATAAACATATTATGATCAAATACATTCTATTAATTTATTACTTCCAAGAAATAGATGGGGAAATATAATATGTTACATATGATCTCTTATCTAGTTTTTATAGACAATTTGAGACTAAAAAATTTATTTTTGAGAATAAACATGGACATGTCTTCAGTAATTCCAAAGGTAAGCAGCAGTTAAAATTTAAAAAGGACCTGGGACTTTTAATGGTCTTGAGCTTTTAGACACTAGAAAACCTAGTCCATATAAATTGGATTACAACAGCCTTTTGGCAAAAAACAAAAAACAAAAACAAAAACAAACAAACAAACAAACAAAAAACAAGAGGAGTATTTTCAAGATGAAGAGTTTTATCCTTTAGACTTTTGTTGCATGTTACTTCCCAGCATAACATTTTGTGCCTCATTGAAGTTTTAATTTGCCTAAAGTAATATCAAAAACTGTTTTACTTTTATTACTACCTTCCTTTTTATGGTGATGAAGACGTATTTGATGACTCCTTGATCTAGTAATTTGAAGCATAATTTCATGTGAAATGTAAACTGCTACTCTTGCATAAATATACATATATCAGATTTATCCAGGATTCATATCACTTCAGAGAAGAAAGAGACAACACAGTGTAAATGAATTGAGGAGAAATGGTAATTTACTAATCAATTAACTCGGCCACATTTTTTCCATACTTATGTGAGCCCCATTTTATTCCATAGTTTATCAGTAATGCATTTTCTTAATTCATTTTTGCAATGTAATATAATTTCATTATGGAAAATTTGGAAATAAAAAATAAGTATAAGGATAAAAATAAAAATAATCTACAATCTTAATATTTAGATATAGCCACTGTTAAAATTGGCTTATTGCCAACTCATATATGTTTGTGTATTTTGAAAATAACTCCATCCATATAAGGAGAAGAAAATAAAATCCCAAGATCTTTGGTGTCATGTGGTACACATCAGAGCAGGAAGAAGCTCTGCTTCACAAGAGAGGAAAAGAATCGGGAACTTTAAGCGTCATCTGAAGGAAGGAGTGGTAAGTAAGTACAGAGAGGAAAAGAAGAAAGAGAATGTCTTGGTGATATTTTAATGTTAATCTTATTGAAAATGAAAAGCAGGCTGACATTCAAAATAACATCAACATGCTGCCAAAGAACATTGGAGAAAGGGATTCCAAGAGTCTGGGGTGTTCCTAAAAATGCATGCCCTCTGATAATAATGGACATCTTAGAGGGGGTACTTTGCACATGCCCATAGGTGCTTATTTAATACTTTGGGTATATCCATCAATATGCATTCATAGCCTACCAAATTATTGACCTGAGATTACAAATATTGCAAAATTTTCTTGATTATGGTTTTACATCATTAGTTGTGGAGAATTATCCCCTTGCTTTACCACACCCCATCTAATATTGAGTATTCTCCAATATTTCAGGTACATTCCAGAGCAAGTCTACTTTAGCCTGTCTTGTTTCCCAAATCTTTGCTCTTCTGTCAACAACTTCTGTCCTACAAATTCTCAGATGGCTTTTTTGAGACATAGTTGTTTTCCAGTAAAGACCCTACTTCATCCTCAGGTAGGGCATGCTCTATTCAGAATTACAGAGAGCATGACTAAAAATGATAGTGATTGTTAACAAGATTAATTGAGAGTGTAGTACTTAGAGAAAGAAAATGCTCAAAGGAACTCAAAAAAGTTGTCTATACTCAGAGGCTTTGAAATCCAATAGGACTTCAGAATACTTCTGTAATTAGGGTACTTCACCATTCTGAGTGCTCATCACAACCCTCACAAATTGCTTCTGGCAGTATAATACCTCAGAATCTATGCCCAATCAAAATGTTCTGGAAATAAATTTGTACACATATATGTCTCAGAGTACTTGCCAATACACATACATATTCCTTTCAGGGACAACTCCCAACAGCATTGTTTTATCTCCTGGATTAGAAGAAATACTTTTTTCTAAATAGTCAGTCTTCAACAAATTGATGTACAAGACATGTAAATTTAGTTATTCCAAACAACACTGGATATGCCGAGCTAGTGCCTCATGATATTTGTTCCAATGTGACAAGTAGAGAAATGCCAGGCCCATATCTCCCTCTTATTGTAGGACAGTCTCAGATTTAGAACTTCTACAAAGACACACTTTGATGAGAATATTAACACAACTACACACACGTAAGTTCACATCACACACAGAATCTTCTAAGAACAAAGAAGAATTTCTAAGCAAAGCCCATGGAAAGGAAGCACAGAATGGGTGATAAAACTCTAAATTTGCAAAGTCACAATTCTGCTTATATATATATATAGTATATATAATATATGATATATTTTTTTAAAAGAGATGATGCAAAACACACATCTGATATTTGTAGTTTTCCCCCACAATTAAAGTCGCACAGATGTGTATGGAAGAATTGGCATTATATTTTCATGATCAAAAAGGTTCAACTTCAAGGTGTGCCATCGCTCAACATAGAAAACGTGATGTGACTTCTCATAAATTAATTTTTTTGTTTTACACTACCATATATTACAATGCAAAAATTTCTTTGCCATTAAGTATTTTACCTTCAAAAATACTTTATTTTCATATATTTAATGAATGCATAGCTCATGGGTCCTTTTATTCAGCATTTTCATTGCTTTTTCCATCTAGTTTAAACATTTTGAACAACTTCTTAATTTGTCCCAGTGATGCAAAAATCATTCTAAGTCCCTAGCCTTAAATTTGTTCTTTGTCAAATGATCAAGAAGGAATTATGTGCTTTGGCTGAAGCTATCTTGCTGGTAGCGGAGCTTTATGTGTTGCAGTGGGAGCTTTACAATGTCTGAGGCTTCATTTCTCCTGAATTGATAATTTCCTTTGGAGGGTAAGTCAACATCCAAGGTAAATGCCAGTGGATGAATTGAATACAAATGAGACTACTGAGATAAAAATTACCCACCCAAATCTGGGCAATAAGACCTAGTAATCAGAATTTGACTCTTGATAGTCCTGCCGTAAAGCAATATGCTAGTATATTGTTCACAGATTGTGAATCACATTGCAATATAAAGACTTCTAAAATATTATATATTCACTTTTGTCTTTTAAGAGTTAAACATTGCATTATTCTGTAATTTAAGTGTGATCCATATAATAATATCTTTCAGAGTTTTAAGTCTTTATGAAAACTCAAATATTTATTAAAATGTTAAACGTTTAATTCAGCATGTGTTATAAAAAATAGAGCTCTTATTTTAACTTATAATCTAACATGTATAGTTTATCTCTCACATCTAAATAGATTTCATTTGTTATTTATTATGCTTATTTTATGTAATATGCTAGACTATCAGCTCAACATAATTTATTTTTTACTATGTTTACTTAGCCAAAATGCTTGTGCTGCTTATAATACTGAACCAATCATTCGCTAACATGTCTGAGTTAGTTTATCAGTGAATAGGCTGTAATTCAATTTTAATTCCATACCTGGACATGTAATTTATCATTTGATATCCATTTATACTTCATTACCTAATCATTATATCCTATAAATGTGGCATTATTCCCCTTCTTATATACCTGAAATACAATAATAAAAGATATATTTCTTGCAAATGAATGTCAGTTACATGATACAAGTGCCTTGGATGAGGAAGGCCCACTAAGTAAATTAACATAAAAAAGGTAATTTATCTAATCCTTTGTAACTATTTCAATTTACTTTCTTAAAATGAAAAATATGGTATTATAAACATATATACACACATACACATAACAGACTCACACAACCATGGTACATCTCAATCCTAATGTTAAAGAGATTATAGCTGTCATTATCTTAACCTTGATAAACTGGTTATTATTGTGTAGGCAATCTCCAGTTCTGTGGAAAATATCTACATGTATTGAGCAAGGAAATAGATAAGAATTATATTTTCAAAAATAAGTTTTTGTCCTATGAAGCTGGCATATAAACAACTAAAGAGGCATAATTAAGAAATTATCACGAGTAGAAGAGTAGGAGGAAAGGTGGGAGCTGCTAGAACTTAATGATAGAAAAAAGGAACTATGAACTGTTATCCTTGCTGTTTCTCCTCTTGCAGCTCAAGTTAATGATTGTAAAGGAAGCAGTGTAGGGTGATGGTTGAGTCAGTAGAGTCAATTTGCTGAGATATAAATGCTGGCTTCGTCTTTTGTGATATGAGTGACCTTGAGACCTTTCCTCAATTTCTGTTCGTCTAACTCTATGTCTTCCACTTCGAAAATGGAGATTAAAAAGTGATTTACTCCTAGGACTACTAAATGACTACATAAAAGCCTATTATTATATGTAAATAGCACAGCGGCAGATGACAAAGCAGACATTCCACTGGTCAAAATAAATAGGCCAGTAAGATTTTGTTAAAGACTATTGCAATGGGAGAGAAAGGGCAGAATGGAATCTGAACTTTACTGAAACAAATAGTGGAGTGTATTTAACAGTCTGAATCAGAAGGATCATCTGCATTTGCTAATTGGCTTTACCTAAAGGAAAAGTAAACTTTCTTTTATCATTGTAACTGGATGTAGTTTTTACAGCTTGAAGGAAGGAATCCACTGAAGTTTGGCACTTACCCTCCCATAGAGACTAGGAAACAAGGGTGCTAACTTTCTTCATGATTACATTTCAAACGGATAATTCGCAGGACCAAGAGAAAGACAGATCTGAGTTGTAAGATTAGCAAGAGGCATTTAAAAAGATTTGTATCTCAAAGGAGCTGAGAAACAATTTACAAATTTTCTACAGTAAATACTCAAGCAAAGAGAGGAGAAGGACCTTATTGGTTAGATCAGCTAAAAACCTGGGGTGGCGGGGGGGAGAGGTCAGGGCAGGAGAAGCTGGTCTAAATTTTTAACATTTTTCTTAGCTAAGAGAAATGTTATAGCTCTCTTGTCCACAGGTAATTAGTAGGCACCTGATAAATGTAGATTGTTATTATTGTTACTGTTGTTAATACTAAGTGTTGCTGATATTAATACTGGTATCAATGATAAGAAAACCAGGCCTTTATGTGGAATTTTTTCTGGAACATAAATTGATTTTTCAGATTTGTTTCCCTCTTCACAGTCTAATCTTTTACACAAAGGTCTCTTCCAACAGTCAAAGCTATAAAATGTATTGCCTCTTGAAAATGAAGTTTAACTACTGCTACATACTGAATTGCATTCTTTGAAAATTCACATGTTGAAGCAAAGGCTCCCAGTGTGATGTGTTTAGTGATGGGGCACTTTGGGAGGTAATCTAGTGTAAATGAAAACATGCGGTTTGAAATCTTTCAGATGGGATCAGTGCTCTTAGAAGAAGAGAAAGCAAACACTTTGCTTGCTTAGTCTCTCTATGCCATATGAGGACATAGCAAAGAGGTGACATTCTCCATGCCAGAAGAGAAAATATATCAAAAAAGGATCATGCTGATCTCTAATTTTCAGGCTTCAAAACAGTAAATTTCTTTTGTTTATGTTATATAGTCTGCTGTATTTTGTTATGGCAGCTGAAGCAAACTAATACAATTCTTGCAAAGCCTTTCCCAATCTTCTCAAATATAAACCAAATACTATGAATGCTGTTAATGGTACTGTTAAAAAAATTAGTTATACAAATTTGTTATACAAGTTAGTAAAATCAGTGGTAAAGATTAGCACTTAGTAAGTGCTTACTATGTACCAGGCACTGTTTTAAGCATTTTGTAGGCACTCCTTATTTAATTCTTACAGTAACTCTCAGCTCTATATGATGAGTATTCTTCTTATGTCCAATCTGCAACATAGAAACAGAGGTACAAAGTAGTTTAGCAATGTACTATGTGGAACGTTCTTATTTCTATGAATTTCCAGATGTTGATTGCCTTGTATTATTACTGTTATGGACATATGTTTGTTACCCTATCAGACTTTAAGCTACTAGAGACTTATTTCCAATTATAATTTATTTTGAATATTTTCAATAGTTGCCAATAGTATTCAAATAAAACATATATATGCAAATCAAAATGTCTTGTGATGACTCAGAGAATCTTAATGCAGATTTAGGATTCAGAAAAACTCACCAAAAGGCATACAGAGTGATGAAAAAAATATTCCGTGGTCCATGTTCTTGCTCTTGATATTGTCAAATTGTACATGTTATATCTCCAGTTATTTGAAATTTTCTGAGGCTATTAGAATAACAGAGAGAACCATGGTCTCATTCGAAGCCATGAAAAATATACAATTTATTTAAAGGCATTTTGTAACTTTTATTTTCAGATGTGGCATTAAAGTGTAAAGACTCAGAAACAATCAAATGAAAATAGCACATAATTCTGTCAATACAAAATAAAAATATGAGAAAATGAACTTTAAAATATCTCTGAGAAAGACAAGTAAGGGGAATCTATTCACACAATAAATATGCAGAATTACTCAAAGAATTATTAAAAGAAGATAAAATAACAATTGTCCATTTAAGAAAAAAGCGAACAACCAACAATGGTGTATATATTTACATATTTGAAACATAATGACTAAAATATCAGTGTGACTGAAAGGCATGCAGAAAATAATTTAACTATATAATACAATATGCATTACCCAGAAGAATGACTAAAATGAAACAAACAGGCAATGCTTGTCAAAGAAAAACATTGATGTGGAGAAATTGAGGCTTTCATATTTCTAGTGGATATGTAAATTTGAACAAACACTATGGAAAGCATTTAGGATAATCTACTGAAGCTCAGCAAAAACATATTCTATAAGGGGTATACACATATATTTACTTAAAATATGTACAGTAATATTCATATCAAATATATTTATACTGTTCCCTAGTAAGAAGCAATCTAAAAGCTTCTCCTTATTAAAATAGTTAAATCTCTGACACATTCATAAAAATGAAATTTGACAAGTCTGTTTGCAAATATTGTAGTCATTACTTACTTGTATATATATAAATTTAAAATATTTAAAATTAAATAGAATAAAACCTAAGTCAGCTAGTAGGACTAGCCACATTTCCAGGGCTCAATAGATATGAGAGGCTAGTGGCTAATATATTGGCCAGTGCCACATAAAAAAATGTTTATTATTGCATGACTGTTTGTTAAATAGCAATGCTATACAGCACTGAAAATGAAAGCATTAATATGATATATACTGTGTGATTATATTTACATTTAGAATACATAATATAGGATTCTATTATAAAAAGGGAGAATAAACTAGTCTTGGTAGTGCACTCCTATAGTCTGAGCATCTTGGGAAGCTGAGGTGGGATGATTGCTTGAGCCCAGGAGTTTGAGTCCATCCTGGGCAATACAGCAAGACCCCATCTTTAAAAAGAAAAGAAAAGAAAAAAACAAATCATAAGTGACATAGAGTGTTGTAAGTGAGGATAGGATTAATTTATATTTTAGATTAGATTTTATCCAGAAGGAATATGAGAGAGCTCCTTGGGTGGTGATAGTACTCTATTTTTCGTTTACATTTTAACAAACAAAAATAAGTAACTTAAAATTTACCATTTAAACTACTTCTAAATGTACAATTCAGCAGTATTAGAAGTATTCACATTGTGAAACAGATCTCCAGAATTTTTTCATCCCCCATGTCTGAAATTCTATAGACATGAAAGTCTTCCTTTCTCCCCTAACTGAGGCCCTGGTAACTATGATTCTACTTTCTATTTCTACTAATTTGACTACTGTACATATTTCCTATGAGTGTAATTCTACAATATTTGTCTTTTTGCAACTGTCTTGTTCCATTTAGCAAAAGCTTTTATTGAGTCATCCATGTTGTAGTCTATGAAAAGATTTCCTTCGTTTTTAATACTATATAATATTTTATTGTTTGCTTATTTTATATTTTTTACTAATTTATTTTTAGACAAACTTATGAGTTGCTTCCACCTTTTGAATATTGTGAATAGTGTTGTAACAACATCAATGTGCAAATAACCTTTGAAGACCCAGCTTTGCATTCTTTTGGATATAGAGCCAGAAGTGGTATAACTGGTCATATAGCAATTCTATTTTTAATTTTTTGAGGAACTTCCATACTGTTTTTCGTAGTGGTTGCACCATTTTACAATCCCACCTAACAATGTACTGTAAGTTAGGTGAGATTGTAAAAGAAAGTTCCAATTTCTTCACAACTTCCTCAACACTTGTTATATGGCTATCCAATGGTTATAATTTTTCTATGCAGTTGCTCTGTATTTTCCACTTCTTTAAACAATCAATTGGCCACATGTGTCAGATCTTAGGAGTTATTTTATTAAGTATTTTCTGGTGAAATGCTTTCATTCTAAAATTACTTTTATTATAAAAGTATTTCATAGGGTCTGCCAAATGTCACCATATTATAAAATTCAATTAACTTTCAAAATGTATAGAGATAGGTAAGCAGGTAGGTAATTAGGTAATGGGGCAAAGGAGAAAGAGATACAGACAGAGAGTAAATATGAAAAACTTTTAATGATGAATCTACATATGTGGGTGTTTATCGTACTATTCTGTTACTTTTTCAAATGTTCAAAATTAGTCAGACTAAGAAGTTGAACAATGAGAAGAGTAAAACTAAACAAAAGTTTAAAAAATACTATGGTGATGTCATATGTAACAATTACTTTTTCTTTACAAAAAGAAGAAAATAAAATTAATTTTGTAAAAAATACAAAAAAGTACTTTATAAATTTGTTAGTGTTTTAAAATGTTTGGAAATGTCATGAGAGGATTACTTTGAAAATATATACATATTGAACATGTTTTCAAAGGAACATATATTCATATTGATTGAATATATACAACTTTTATGTTCCAACTATTTGTTATACAGACTTAAGTGTTGACTAATATTTATGTATGCTATTTTTCTGAGAAGTAGGGGCAATTTTGTATCAAATTTTTATAATAAACATAATTTTAAAGAATTGTGGTTATTATTTGTGTTTGTACAAGATGTATGAAATCTACATTCTAGGTTTTTTGGGCAAAAAGCATCAGAACTGTAAATAGGCTATGGCTATTAAATGAATTACACTTTCATAAGAGCAGAAAAGACAGTTTAAAATTTGTTTTACAAAGACAGCTGGTTCTCTTTACTTTCACCAAAGTTAAGTTATAGATCATACCAGAGTTAAAAATAAATTACTTCCTACATCCCTATAAATTTTCAAAGAGGTTAAATAATGACCTGAATCTTAATGAACTTTAAATTTGGCATATCTGTGTATACAAAGAACAAACTATGTTTTCCTTTTTGATCCTGTCTTTCTGTCTGTATAAAGGTAACATCCATGTAGTATATTGGTATTAAAATCTAAGAAAAACTAAAAATTGTCATTTTATTGTTGCATCAGAGAACAGTGATGATATGGTTTGGTTCTGTGTCCCACCCAAATCTCATTTTGAATTGTATTTCCATAATTCCCATGTGTTGCAGGAGACCCAAGGGATATAATTTGAATCATGGGGGTGGTTTCCCCATACTGTTCTCATGGTAGTGAATAAGTCTCACGAGATATGATGGGTTAATCAGGGGTTTCCACTTTTGTTTCCTCTTCATTTTTCTTCCGCCTCCACCATGTAAGAAGTGCCCTTTGCCTCCTGTCATGATTCTGAGGTTTCCCCAACCATGTGGAGCTGTAAGTCCAATTAAACCTCTTTTGCTCCCAGTCTCAGGTATGTCTTTATCAGCAATGTGAAAACAGACTAATAAAATAAATTGGTACCAGTAGAGTATTGCTGAAAAAATACCCAAAAATGTGGAAGCTACTTCCACATGTAACAGGCATAGGTTGGAACAGTTTGGAGGGCTCAGAATAAGACAGGAAAATGTGGGAAAGTTTGGAACCTCCTAGAAATTGCTGAATGGCTTTGCCTAAAATGCTTATAGTGATACTAACAATAAGGTCCAGGCTAAGGTGGTATCAGATGGAGATGAGGAACTTGTTGGGAACTGAAGCAACGGTGACTCTTGTTATGTTTTAGCAAAGAGACTGGTGATATTTTGCCTCTGCTCTAGAGATCTGTGGAACTTTGAACTTGATACATATGATTTAGGGTATCTGGCAGAAGAAATTTCTAAGCAGCAAAGCATTCAACATGTGACTTGGGTGCTGTTATAGACATTCAGTTTTATAAGGAAAGCAGAGCATAAAAGTTTGGAAAATTTGCAGCCTGACAATATAGTAGAAAAGAAAATCCATTTTATGGGGAGAAATTCAAATTCAAACCAGCTGCAAAAATTTGCATAAGTAGCAAGAAGCCTAATGTTAATCCCCAAGATCATGGGGAAAATGTCTCCAGGGCATGTCAGAGACCTTCACAGCAGCTCCCGGAGACCCAGGAGGAAAAAGTGGTTTTGTGGGTCAGGCCCAGGGTTCCTGTGCTGTGTACAGCCTAGAGACTTGGTGTCCTGTGTCCCAGCTGCTCCAGACATGGCTGAAAGGGGCCAAAGTACAGCTTGGGCTGTGGCTTCAGAGGGTGGAAGCCCCAAGCCTTGGCAGCTTCCAATGATGTTGAGCCTATGGGTGCTCAGAAGTCAAGAACTGAGGTTGGGGAACCTCCACCTAAATTTCAGAAGATATATGGAAATATGTGGATGCCCAGGAAAAAGTTTGCTGCAGGAGCAGGTAACTCTTGGAGAACCTTTGCCAGGGAAGTACAGAAGGGAAATGTGGTGTCAGAGCCCTGACACAAAGGCCTTTCTGGAGCACTGCCTAGTGGAGCTGTGAAAAGAGGGCCACCCTTCTCCAGATCTACAGATCCACCTATAGCTTGCACCATGAACCTGAAAAATGCCACAGACACTCAACATCAGCCCACAAAAGCAGCTGAGAGGGAGGCTGTACCCTGCAAAGCCACAGCAGGGAAGCTGCCCAAGACCACGGGAACCCACGTCTTGCCTCAGTGTAACCTGGATGCAAGACCTAGAGTCAAAGGAAATAATTTTGGAGTTTTAAAATTTGACCACCCCACTGAATTTTTGACCTGCATGGGCCCCAAAACCCCTTTGTTTTGGACAATTTCTCTCATTTGGAACAGCTATATTTACCCAATACCTGTACCCCACTGTGTCTAGGAAGTAACTAGCTTGCTTTTAATTTTACAGACTCATAGGCAGAAGGAACTTGCCTTGTCTTAGATATGTCTTTTGACTGTGGACCAAAAGTTAATGCTGAAATGAGATAAGATTTTGAGGGACTGTTGGGAAGGAATGATTGGTTTTAAAATGTGAGGTCATGAGATTTGGAGGTGTTAGGGGTAGAATGATATGGTTTGGCTCTGTGTCCCCACCCAAATCTCATTTTGAATTGTGTTCTCATAATTCCCATGTGTTGCGGAAGGGAGTCAGTGGGAGATAATTTGAATCATGGGGCTGGTTTCCCCCATACTGTTCTCATGGTAGTGAATAAGTCTCATGAGATCTGACGGGTTAATCAGGGGTTTCCACTTTTACTTCCTCCTCATTTTTCTCTTGCCACCCCCATGTATGAAGTGTTTAGCCTCCCATCATGATTCTGAGGTCTCCCCAGCCATGTCGAACAGTAAGTCCAATTAAAACTATTTTTCTTCCCAATCTGGGATATGTCTTTATCAGCAGCGTGAAAAAAGGCTAATACATGTAATAATTCCATTATCTATATCTACCATCCTAACATCACAAATCTCAGGATTTTTTTTTAGATTTCCAATGCTATGTGTTAAGGAATAGGAAGTTATAGGTGAACCTAAAATTGAATTATCATGATTAAAATACTAAGGAATACAAAATGTAAATACTTAGCTAATGTAGTTGTTAATTAAAATTATTTACTAAGATTTGTCTAGTAATCTGAATATCTACATCTAAACACTATATTGAGTAGTCAGATGTTTAAAATGATATTGTTATTGCTATAGCCTATCAATTTTGTGTACAATTATTTTTGCAAATTTAATATTCAACCACTTTTGTTAGCTTAGTGCCATAGTTGTTATGAGTGTACAATAAATTATCATTCTGCTCAGGAAAAATATCAAAAACCAAATAAATTTATTAGAGAAATGAATGAGTAGAACAATTGAAGAAATAATGTTTTTATGTAGTCAGATAATGTTCTAAATCTTTATCATAAGTATTTAAAATATAACTTTGTCCAGTGGCAAATTTGTGTTTTCAAGAATGGAATGAATATGAACTTGACAAGAATAATTATAGTCTATATAAGAAAAGAGAGAAAAAGAACTTAAAATGCTAAGTAGAGGCAAAGTAATTATAGCTAGCATACATTTTATACTGATGCCTTTAATGTTCTAGACAAGTTTAAGGCATTCTTATATTTTCAAAGATTATACTTTAAGTTCTGATGACTAAATATGAGAAGAATAGAAATAAATTGGAAGTTAATGTTTTCAATAACTTAGTGTAGAGAATGAACAAATTTATAGACCATGTATCAGTCTTAATTCTATGTTGATGTTAATACTGATCAGCTGGGCCAGCAGTTTCAGTTTTTGGTAAAGGCTACATCTTCTGGAGGGGAGGAATGCCTTGTCCTCATATGGCAGAAGAGCAGAAGAGAGCAATCTCACACCTGTGGGCCCTTTTTATAACATCATCAATCCATTCATGAGGGCTATGCCTCACCTCCCAACACTGTTGCACTGGAGATAAAGTTTTCAACACAGAAATTTTGAGGGACACATTCTGACTATAGCACTCACTACATTCATTCATTCATTCATTCATTCATTTATTTGTGAAACAGAGTTTCCTGCTGTCACCCATGCTGGTGCTGTCTCCACTAACTACAACCTCAGCCTCCCTGGCTCAAGCAATTCTCATGCCTCAGCCTCTCAAATAGCTGGGATTACAGGCATGTGCCACCATGCCCTGCTAATTAATATGCATACTTTTAGTACAAATGGGGTTTCACAATACTGGCCATGCTAGTCTCATGCTCCTGGCCTCAAGTAATCTGCTGGCCTTGGCCTCAAAGTGCTAAGATTACAGGCGTGAGCCACCATGCCCAGACCAGACTATAGCACTCACTAAATTTAATTCTAAACTCACTAAAGGTCTTATGACATGCAATTCAAAATGCATTAAATTGGTAGCTTTTGGAATAAGTGTAAGGAGTTTTTTTTTAAATGGAAGGATACACTAGAATGAAATTGACATGAAATAAAATAGTTATAAGAATAGACTATGTGTAATTAGAATAAATACTGTTTTGTAAATTTTCATTTCAGGGATGTGTGTGTGTGTGTGTGTGTGTGTATGTTTCCATGAACAGGGTTACATTTGGTTGTGGTTAGAAATGTGATTAACGTTGTAATTGGAAAAAATAAGAATCTTTGGAAAGTACCCCATTGCCTTTCAAGTGGCAATTTCCAGAAGTTTTTTAGCTCTGGTTCTGGTTATGTAAGTAACAGTGGCCAAGTTAAAATCACTGTTCTGGACCTGGGTGTACATAAGCACAAAATTTAGCATGATGATAGTGAAAACATTTCCTGATATAATTTATAAATATTTAAGTGGAAATCCCCTTAATCTGTTATACCCTTATTATTAATAAGATTATTAATTTATAGATTAAGAAGATTGCCACGTAAATATTTATATATCAGGAAATAATGTAATAATTATTATATAAATATAACATATAAAATATAATAATATGTGAATTATATTTTCTATAATTTTATAATACATAAAATATATTTTATATAATAATATAACTTTGTAATAATGTATAAATTATATTTTATATAAGAATTTATATATTTATATATTTTATAAATTATATATTTTATAATTATATATTATACTTTGTATTATTATAGATTATATAATTGAGTGTACATGTGTTTGTGTATGTTTGCATGAATATGCTCAATCATGTATGTAAGTTAAGGGTTATATTGTAAAAGATATCCTGAAATTTTAATCATTGAACTTCTGTGACTACATTCGAATAAAAGTATAAATGATAGAGTTTAACTGGCAAGTTGCTCATACAATACTACTTATACTTAAGAGTAATGAAAAACTAAGTTTATGTAGTGATAAACAATAATGCTGATATATACAAATACAATTTAAAATACTTCATAGTGAAAGAGATATCTTACTCTGAATTAAGTAGTACGGTCACAAATGTACTAGAAAAAAGTAGGAAATGATTAGCCCTTAGCCCAACAAAAATGTCCTTAAAATTCAAATTTACTACTATGAAATGTTTTCTTATTATACCTAAAGTTTGTAGAGTAACTTATAACACCTCTAAAATTTGTCGTATTCTATAACATTGTGATTCTAAATATTTAAAGTTTAGTTGAATTTTAACTATAAATGGTATAATGAAATTATTATTTGATTATTTAAATACAAAATTAAGCATGACCAAAATTAGGCATTAATTAAATAAGTACATTGTATAAACATATTTTTAATCTGAAAATGTATACATGGATTTAATGTAAATAATGTGTGTTTTATTCCTAACCAAACTAATTTCTTTTAAATATCTATTATAATACTTAAATAGTGGCCAAATATTTTATTTAAAAATCCACAATATGATATGAAGAAATTAATTTTTAGGTAAAACTTTGATAAAACAAAATGGTAGTACAACAGCTGTTTTAAGCTTATCATCCCTTCATACGGGGTCTCAAGGGAGTTGACTGAAATTATGTTTTTGTTTCTCACCTCCTTCTATGTGTAGGGGGAAAATATAAATCTCACATCACCCATCCAGGCTTCTGTCTAACTTTCACATAACTCTATCAAGACAACTCTGGTAATAAATGTCTGACAACTTGAATGGAGGGAAATGTTGCAGGACCCTGTCCTACCTGGAATAGAAGGACTACTTTATCAGAATACTTTTTCTTAACTCAGACAGTTTTAGTTTAACTTTACTAAAGCAGTCTATAAAAGTTGACATGCAAAAAAAAATTGATCTGCTGTCTCAGCTAACTGCTTTACTAATAGTGCCAAAGCCCCAATATTTATTCGATTTTGCCTTCCATATTTCTTGTCCCACTTTAATGATTTATTGTTACATTAGCCTGTACTTAATAGTGTCATTTACATGCTACCAGTAAAATATTTTCTAGATTCGTCTGTCCCATATGAAAACGTAATTGAAAGCATGGGCTGAAAGTCTGGTAAGTTGTGTTTGAATTCTTGCTTCCTAAATTTCCTGTAACCTTTCCTAATGAAGGGAAGCTATAATGAAGCTATAGCTTCATGCATACATTTATTTAATTAATATCTATTCAGCGTCTCTTATGCCACAGTGATGTTTTTAGGAGATACAACAATGAACAAAGTTTTTGACCTCATGAACTTACAGTTGGTCCTTAAACAACACAGATTTGAAGAGAGTGGGTTCATTTATCCCTCATACATAGATTTTCTTCTGCCTCTTTCAGTCCTGAGACACTAAGACCAAATCCTCATTTTCCCCTTCCTCCTCAGACTCAATATGAAGATGATGAGGATAAGGGCCTTTATTATGACCCGTTTTTACTAAATAAATAGTAAATATACTTTCTCTCCCTTATGATTTTCTTAATACCATATTCTTAAATTCATTATTAACTCTTTTTTTCAACTTTTATTTTAGAATCAAGTCATACATGTGCAAGTTTATTACAAAGGTATATTGCATGATGCTGAAGTTTAGAATACAAATAAATCCATCACCCAGGTAGTAAGCATAATACTCAATAGGTAGTTTTTTTCAACACTAGCTCTTTTTTATCACTTCTTATATTTCCCAATATCTACTGTTTCCATTTTTATGACCATGTGTACTCAGTATTTAGCTCTCATTTATAAGTGAAAGGATGCAGTATTTGGTTTTCTGCTTCTGCATTAGTTTGCTTAGGCTAATGCTTTCCAGGTATATCCATGTTGCTACAAAGAACGTGATTTTATTTTTTTTATGGCTGTGTAGTATTTCATGGTGTATATATACTACATTTTCTTTATCCAATCCACTGGTGATGGGTACCTGTACTGACTCCATGCCTCTGCTATTGTGAATAGTGTTGCAAAATCAATCTACAAAATTTATACACACCAATAATGTTCAAGCTAGGAACCATCAAGAAAACAACCTTATTTAAGTAACTACAAAAGAATAAATATCTAGGAATGTAGATAACCAAGGAGGTGCAAGATATCTACAATGGGAGTTACAAAACACTATTGAAAGAAATCTGAGATGACACAAATGAATGAAAAAACATTCCATGCTCAGAGACTGAAAGAATTAACATCAGTCAAATAATCATACTTCTCAAAGCAATTTAGAGAGTTAGTGCTATTCCTATCAAACTACCAATGCCATTTTCCACAAAATTAGAAATAAAAAAAACTTTTCTAAAATTCACATTGAACCAAAAGAGAGCCTAAACAGCCAAAGCAATCCTAAACAAAAAGAAGAAAGCCAGAAGCATCACATTACCTAACTTCAAACAATACTGCATGACTACTGCACCCAAAACAGCATGGTACTGGTACAAAAGCAGACACATAAACCAATGAAACAGAATAGAGAACCCAGAAATTAATAATATTTTTTTCTCTAGCTTACTTTATTATAAGACTATAGCATATAATACATATAACACAATATATGTGTTAACTGACTTTTTATGTTATTGGTAAATCTTCTGGTCTATTGCAGGTTATTATTAGTTAAGCATTCAGGAAGTCAAAAGTTACATGCATATTTTTGACTGTATGTGGGGTAGAAGCCCCTAACTGTCATGTTGTTCAAGCATCAACTACATATTCTAGTAAAAGGAAAGGCAATCTACAAGCAGTTAGTTGATATTATAACAGTTAGTGGCTTTTTTCCATTTGAAAGAAAGTATAGTAAAATGACGGAGAAGAGTCTGAAGTTGTTGTAAACTGTATGAACCCTTCTAACAGAGAATCAAAGTCAAATATTTTTATATCTTTCCTTTCCTCATGTTTCCTAATTCAGATAGAAAGGGATTTTTGCATCCTGGTTTTTTCACTTTCAAATGAGAAAATAATCTATGTGCTAAGACTCAGCATCAGTTCATTCACTTGATCTGTCACAGTGTAGATTTCTGTACTGTGCTCTGTCTGAATTTAGTCCAGCTTAGGTGAGTTCTGATACTCTTGCTCTAAGTTTTAGAGTCTGTTGAAAGAAAAAGTTTACCTGTAATTAGTGATCTTTTAAAAATATCTACTATCTATCAATTGCTGAAAGATTCTGTTTTTTGCTAGCATTCTTTCTAAAGGGCTTCTTCTCAGGTTTGAAATGGGTATTAACTAAACTGATACTGATTCTTAGCATATAGATTATTTCCTCATTTGAAAGTTAAAAAACCAAGAAGAAAAAAAGAATAAGTTAATGAATGTAGGAACTCAAATTTGATTCACAATTTGTGTAAATCCAAAGCTTACCGCTACTTCATTACATAATCATACAGAAGCATTCTTCTTAGAGAATCCACTAAATAGGTTTTTAAAAATTGCTTATATACATTGTTGTCTTTTTAATAATCATAGTTCACATTTCTAATATGTTTGTGTGAAGGTTGTTATAAAATAAATAATATCCAGGCATAGGTGACCTTTCAAAAGCAGTATTTTGAACTCTGTTTTTATATAGGTGTGCTTCAGTGGTTTTTATATAAACCACTTGAGTGTAGTGATATTTTTCCAAATGTTTGAAAAACATCTGAAAGCTCCAAGTCAACCAGTAATTCAATAACCTATCACATGTAGCATTCACTAAGTCAACAAGTCTCAGTTATGGATCTCACTTTGACATCACCTATCTTTCTATTTTATTCCTTTAAAACATGTTTTCCTTTACATTTGTCTTTTTCATGAGAGTAAAGGAATTGCATTTGAAAAGTGTGTGTACATATACATATTTAACACAAAAAAATGTTTGGTTGTCAAAACATCTTTTAAAAATGATTTTGTTTTCTCAGTGAGATTTGACTGAAGAGAAATGTAGAGGAGAGGAATATTTATTTGTCTGCTAAAAGGATAGAGAACACTGGCATAGGACCCTTTGAAATAATCTGGTTGTTTAATTTGAGTAAAAACACTGCATTCAGTCATTGAATATTCTCTATGACCTCCATTATCCGGTTTACTAGAGCATTGTAACTATCTCCGTTCAGCAACATATTGTAAAAAGCCTGGGCGGAATGAGGTAAAGAAAAATTCATACAAATAAATGGAAACTTTCTAAATGTTATAAACTGGATTTAAAAAGGGATTATTTTATATTTTTGAATTAAATTGGCACAAATCAGAAATAAATTCTAAATAATTATTTCAAGGATTAAGAAAACTTTCTGCCCAGATGAAGCAGAAAGAGAGTGGAACCACTGAGAGAGCTTCCTAGTTCCTTTTTCCCTGAATTGGACATGAGCTTGCTGGCCAAGAATGAAAGATAAATCTGTAAGTGAGGCTGTAGGGTTATTACCTCACAGGCCAAGAGATACATTTAAGCTCTGAAACATCTCAATTTTATCAGCCCCAGAGGCTTGTATAGTTTACTTGACATTCTTCAGGGAGGAATGCCTTGTAGACCATGGATTCTTGGTTTATTTACTATAAGTAATCCTTAGCCAGGGATGGAGTGACAGGGGCATTTTATAGATAAATGCTTTCCTGCTAAGAAATATCACTAGTATGTTTACCTAGAGGACCATTTAGAAAGGTGATTGGAACAGTTCTTCTCTCTTTTTTTTCCCCCAAGACATCCTCCCAGTAAAGACAGTGTGTAGCTGACAAGCTAGTCACTTTAATTCTCTCCATTCCATGTATAGTGAAGGAGAAAGATGACTATGATTATTGATCCCACATTTTTTTAAAGCAATATTCAAAGTTTTCTTTACTTGGCATTTGTTTATTGACTGAACAGCTAGGGTACTGGGAAAAAAACATAAAATCATTATCATAAAATATTAGACTCTAGGAAGCATAGTACTATGGTCCTTAAGCAAAGAGAAACACATGATACAAGTTTTATGACCATCCCATGTACCTTCCTGGAGGTACATCAGGACAATAACTAAAAGAGAGGGATACCAAGAAGAGCACAATGGTCTGTTTGGGTTCAGAAGATAAATTAAATTCTGTGAGTCTTATGGTTAAGTCTTTAATCCATTTGGAGTTGTTTAGTATATAGTGTGAGATAAGGTCCAATGTTATTCTTCTGAATGGGAATATCCATTTGTGCCAACATGACCTATACAGGAGACTGCCCTTTCTCCATGTAAAAAATAATTTTTGGGATTTGTATTCTATGCTCTTTTATTTCTATTTCTATCTATTCTATCTCAGTTTTATTCTATTTTATCTGGGATTGTGTTCTACTAGTCTGCATGTCTGGTTGTATACTGATACCATGTTGTTTTGACTACAATAGCTTTGTAGTATTCTCTGAAGTGGGTAGTGTGATGTTTTCAGCTTTATCCCTTTCGCTTCATATTGCTTTGGTTATTCAAGTCTTTTTGTGGTTCTATATAAATTTTAGAATTACTTTTACCAGTTTCTGTGAAAATTATTAGTTACATAATATAGGGGTCACGTAAGATCTAACACTGTAAAACTACTAAAAGAAAACTGGGAGAAAAACTTCATGATATTCTTCTGGGAAATTAATGTTTTAAATATGACTTTGTGAGGGCCAAGTCTCCTGGACCCCTAAAGGTTTACTGAAAAATATTGATATGAGAAAATTGATTAGAAGGAGCAAAGGTATATAAATTTAATTAATATGTACATACAGGAACTATCTTTTTAATGAGTTATGGAAATTTATATACAATTTTGAGGTTATAGAAAGAATGTGGGCTTGGATGCTGGTAAACATGTTATGGGAGGAGGTAGAAGAAGAATTTTGTTGAGGGGCAATAAATGGTTACTATGGAGAATGAATGGATCTAATGTCTCTGAAAACAGAGATTAACTTGTATAGATTTTTCTTTAGAGTTTATATTATCCTTGGAGATACTCATTGTATCTGCAAAATAGTCTGTTTAGGTGTGAGGATCACATCTTTGTCTTCTTCCCATCCTCCCCACAAAGAAAAAAACAATTTTTCTCTTTGGTACATCCGATCTTAGACAGATAAAGGAATTTTTAACTACTATGGGAGAAAAGATGGGGGCGGATGTCAGAGACACCTTGAAGTATTTTTAGTGCAGTATGTTAAAGTACCAAATTTGGGGATATTGAATTCTGAACTGCAATAACCTCAAAATACAGGCAACAAAGAAAAGGAAGACAAATAGGTTTATATCAAACCCAAAATCCTACACAGTAAAGTAAATAATTCTGTTTGTATGTAGGTCAGTAGAAAAAAAGATAGCCAGTGGAAAAAGAAAATATTTGCAAAACATACATCTGATAAGAAATTAAAATCCAAAATATATAAGGAACTTAAGCAACTCAATAGCAAGAAAACAACTAATTGAAAAATTGACCAAGAACTTGAATAAGCATTTCTCCAAAGAGGACATACAAATGACGTAGAAGTATATGAAAAACTGCTGAATTTCACTAATCATCAGGAAAATGCAAATTAAAACCACACATCACATCACACTTGTTAGAATGGCTATCAAATAGATAAATGATAACAAAAGTTGGCAAGGATGTGTAGAAAAGGAACACTTGTACATTCTTAATGAGAATGTAAATTATTACAATCTTTATAGGAAACAGTGAGTTCCTTAAAATATCAAAAATAGAGCAACTATTTCATACCAAAATCACACCTCTGTCTATATCATAAAAAAATGAAATCAGTATGTCAAAGAGATATTTGTAATCCTATTGCTGATTACAGGTTCTTGGGCTCTCAATGTAATAGAAATTGACATGAGGCCAAAAGAGTTTTCCTAGACAGAATTTTATTGGATCTTATATCTGGGCATGAGGGCAGGTAGCACAAGGGAGAATTTTCTGGCTGGCTCTGAGAAATAGTACCTTCCTGGAGGAAGGTACGATAATTAAAATTTAACAACTGACATACCTAAGACAAAGATGATAATCCTTTATTTTTTTCTTTGTAAATAAATATAAATCATAAATTGCTTATTTTCTACATTCATCACTTAGGATTATGATAGTCTGAAAACATCAAACTGCAAGAGGTATCACATGCTGGCTTTAGAATAAGAAAATGCAAAGTTTTACTTGCTTCACTCACTCACCAATTTATACTTTCGGCATATTAGTTAACTGTGAATCAAATATCTCATTGGTAACACAGGAATTTTACTTCTTATTTTTTACAGTTGTAGAAATGTATGCAAAATTTTTAGCATATTGATAGACATATAGTCTGCACTGAACAAGTATTAGGGTTTATTTTAAGTTTTTAAATTGAGATTTATTCTCTGTATTTCTTATCATATCCCTAGAACTGAGATGACAAACATGGACTCTTATGACTACAATTATTCATCCTACACACTGGGAGACACTTCAGTCAATCAAGATCTGCTTTTATTTTTTCAACAGACTACCTTACACAGCCAATAGCCATTGACTAGACTTGTAGGCTCACAAGTTGAAATTTTATTTATTATTATTATTTATTGATTTATTTATTTATTCATTTTTGAGATGGAGTCTCATTCTGTGGCCAACTGGGCTGTGTTATTTAGCTAAAGTATATGAACAAAATACAGCCTCACACAGATATTTCGTGGGAAAAAAGGAATATTTTAGTAGTAAGAATTGCTTTTTGATGTTAAATGTAAATTGGCTAGTGTTATCTTATTAAAATTTAGTTGTAATGTATAGTCTATAGGATAGCAATAAAATATTCCACTCTGTTACATTAAAATAGATTTGTTTGTCTTACATTTTGAGTAATTGTTTTATCTGTGCATGCTTTTGCACCATCATGCTTTGGTCACTTCAAAATATTGTTCCACTGAATTATGTAATTCTTCTAACAATTGACATAGATATTTCTACAATATCCAATAACTACAGTAGTTAATATCAATCCAACATTATCAAAAGAGTCATTATTAGTAAACTATTAAGCTCATAATGATAACAGTTTTTAAATTTCATATTTTTATTTGAAAGATAAAATTTTATCATTGAAAAAACATATTGCATTTTTTCACTTTTCATTTTCAATAAAGTATCTACTAAATATTCAATGTTAGATAGCTATATTTTGTCTTTCAGTCATTCTTTACATTTAAAAAGCTGTCCTATTTTAAAAACCTGACTAGTTTAAATCACTGTGATTGCATACCTCTCCTGAAGACAATCATCAGACTTCAGAGTGCTACAGAAATGCTTTCTGCATAGTATCTCCAATTTTGTCAGGAGAATATTAAAACTACATGTATCTAAGGGATATTATTTAATAAAAGTAAAATACTTTACCACTTGACTAATGGCTTTCTTAAGTAAAACTTAATAGTGTGAGAAGTATATTTAGTGAACAATTACTACTAGTACAGATTGGTGTGACTGTCCTGATTTTTGCTAAGGCTGTGGTGGTTTATCTAATATTGTTTTACGCTATAAGAGAAACTGTCAACAGAGTAAAAAGGTGACAAACATCTTCATATTACTTTTAAAATAGTTTTAATCTTTAGGACACCAAAGAAGGGTTTCAGGGATCCTCAGGGTTTATATAGCCTACTTTGAAAACTGCAGCATTAAATTATAAGAGATATTTGAACGGATTATTACATGGTTCTCAAATTAGAACTTCCGTTGTCTCCCTAGTGTATAGACACTTTGTGGTATTCTCTGTTTGAAATAGAGAAAAAAAATAGTCAAAACTATAGCTGAAAACCAAGTTTTGATTAGCTCAAATAAATGAAGCACATATTGAAATACATCTGCAATTAATTTCACCACTCTTAATAGTTTTCCAAGTCTCACATAACTTCTAAATTAAACAAGTAAAATGGCATGCATAAAGACTCCTTTAAACTATATTTTCCAAATCTTTGGTAGTAGGCCTAATCTCAGTGATTCTACAGGGATGTGGTATATCTTTTGGTTTATAATTTTAATATTTAGGAAAAAATCTAGGGCTCTCCTTTTGACTTTTTCTTCAATTTTAGTCCCGAATGCACAGATTCTTCTGTCAATGTTAGGATTCTGTTCCAAGTGTGCATTCAGAACAGGCTGAAAGTGCTTTTCTGTTAATAATATTAAATGAGATATTAGCATGCTTCCCATCTACTTAAGTTCTAAACAATGTCATGAACAACTAGATACCTCTAAAGATTTTTGCCAGTCAAATTATAGGATTATTTATTTGAAGTTGTTGCCTACTATGGTGACCACATTTACTCTTGTCGTTTGTGGCTGTGTTCCTACCACTCCAGAATCCGATCATCTCCATAACACCCAGAAAGCCATTTCAATAGCAGAATCTCCTGACTTCGTTCTTAATGGACATAGGACATCTATTAGTGTGTTTTTCCAAGGGTGTCAGAGTTCCCTTCATTGATATCATTCCCAGTGGCTTGGTAAAGGGACAATAGCCATGGTTAGGAAAGTCCAGATATGCAATCCAAGGAATATGTTCTATAGCCAGGGCAGAGAGTTGTCATAATTCCTGACCATATGCAGGTGAGGAATATCCTCAGAGAAAGGGGCTTAGACAGAAGAGATCTCTGAGACATTTCTTGATGTGGAGGCTTCTCTCCTTATCTCCTTATAACATGAGAAAGAAAAAAAACCAACTTGTTTGATCTTTGTCTCCCTAGTGTATAGATACTTTGTGGTATTCTCACTTATCTCCTTATAGCATGAGGAAGAAAGAAACTAACTTGTTTATTTTTCGTATTTTTGTTTGTTTGTTTTATTTTACTTTAGGTTCTGGGGTACATGTGCAGGTCATGCAGGGTTGTTGCATAGGTGCATACTTAACCAGGTGGTTTGCTGCCTATGTTCACCCTTCATCTATATCCAGCATTTCTCCTCATCTTTCTTGTTTTGATGTATTTGGGGGTATAAAGTTTAAGACTCAGCCCTGATTTGGTATAATCGAAGGATACTGATAAAGTTTGAATACTCTTTGGCCTCAATAAATATTTATACTTTCTATGATTCATGCTTATTTTTTAAGTTCCTTATCTTACGTTTTTGAATATCGTAAATTACGTTTCTCATAGAACAAAGCCCTACTCAGTGGCTTCTAGCTATTTAATCCTATTTTGAAATGACCAATGTTCTAGCCATCCCAGTGCTCTAAATAATTGAAATAAATTGTGACACGAATGATTTGCCCTTAGCAAAAGTTTATAAAGGCTACAATTGATCACTAAGACAGCCAAAATCATCTGTCTAGTGATGATCTAACATGTTTTGGTGGTTGTTTGAAGATAATGGTCTCAGGCTAAATCAATTTCAAGTGCAGACATAAAAATTATTGGCACTTTGAAAACTGATGCCATATTGACATTTATTTTGCATCCTTTCCTAAAAGTTTCAAATCTTTTCTAAATAAAATATGTTTTTTGTAACATGGTACATATAGTTTATGATCAATAACCTATTGTTCTGTTGAAATTTATATGTATATAATATTTTTTCCTTTTATTCTCATATTCATAGTTCTGCTTACATTACCCATTCATTTGTCCACCTAGAAAATATGTATTATATTACTGCATTCAGCCTGACAATTCATGAGGCTCTTGGAGATATTATATTTAATAAGATACACACTAGAAATGCTATATTCAAACTTGTTCTATCAGCTAAAACCATCTCTGGTGCTAGAAGTCATAACTTTCTCTCTACCAGTTCCTTAAAGTTCATTTCACAGTATAATAAGAAGCAATAAGCTGCAGTGATAACAATAGGTTTTGGAGGAAAAATTAAAAACAAAAGCAAACAATCAAAAAAACTTAGGTTAATATGATATCTACCATGGAAAAGTATTGACTGGAACTGGAATTATTATTTAAACCTTGTGATATTTGGTTTCCTATTGGTCAAATCAGGATGATGACACTCAGATTATATGGTTGTTCTAGGGATTTTAAACTATACTTCTAATTATCTACTACCCTTGTAACTACTGCTGTGTTGTAAATTCTCACCACATATTTTAGCAGGAATATTATCTTCTACCCACTCAGAGAGAGGCACGTCAGAATTTGTGTACATAAAGTAACAAAGTTTATGTTATCTTTAGCTACTTTTCTTCTTACTATTTTTTTATTTCTTACCATAGGTGGGCATTAACCAGGATTAGTCTATATGGCAATGGTGTAATACTTTCTCTGTCTTCAAGTCTATACAAATGCACCCTGTACACTATACATAGCTGATTATTTACTTATTTATGACTTTCTAAAATGCTTTTTCTTATTCGGTTTTGCTATCTTTCCAAAAGACTCCACAAAATTCCAAATAAAAGAACATATTTGTTACTTCTGTAGTATTCTCTTGAAATGGTTTGGCTCTGTATCCCCACCCAAGTCTCATCTCAAATTGTAATCCCCTCACGTGGAGGGAAGGACCTGTAATCCTCACTTGTCAAGAGAGGGAGGTGATTGGATCGTGAGGGTGATTTCCCCCATGCTGTTTATGATACTGAGTGTATTCTCACAAGATATGATGGTTTCATAAATGGTAGTTTTTCCTGTGAACACACACACACACACACACACACACACACACACACACACACTCTCACATGCTGCCATGTAAGACATGCCTGCTTCTGCTTCCCCCATGATTGTAAGTTTCCTGAGGCTTTCCCAGCCAAGTGGAACTGTGAGTCAATTAAACCTCTTTCCTTTATAAATTACCTGGTCTCAGGTATTTAGGTATAGCAGTGTGAAAACAGACTAATATGTTCTATATGAAAAGCAAAGTGATTTTCTCTATATAGTATTTGCTCAATAATTATCCTGCAATTTATTTTGGCAGGCATAATCTCTTGAAAGTAATTGGGTTGCAAGAAAAATAATACCCCTGTACTTTTCTACATTATTTTTGTTATGATGTATTGAGGGATGTGTTTAATTCTTCTCTTTAAAGAATACAAATCCTTTTTGAAAACTGAATCAAGTTATGCTTTTAAGTAATGGTAGTTGCTCTTATTTATTAAAAGGCAAAATATCTGTAAATTTTGATAATTTCCATGAATCATACATTCCTTGTGACATTTCAAAAATAATAGATATTTTAATGTCTTAAAGTATTGAAATACTGAAATTGAGAATCCCTGTGACATATAAAACAGTTTTGGTAATTTTATTCTTCACTTTTCTTTCTTTGAAAGTTCTATTTAAATATTATATTTTAGTGCAAAATGTGAATATTTATCTTTTTTTCACATGTCATTTTTTTCAGAGTGCCACTGTATTGACTTAAATGACATATAATTAGCAGGGCTCTTTTATATAAGAGAAGCTCTTATTGACAATAAAGCTAATATGAGAGATGCAACATCAAACCAAGAAAATAAAATGTATTTTTCACAATCCATTTAATTTGCAAGAGGTCAAGTAGATCCATTGTCTTGTAAACATTTAAAACTTCATTTGCTTTTATCATATAAAGCTTAAATCTATAGTTTATAATATTTAGGATGTTAATGATTAAAAGTTCTTGTGGATTTTTACTCTCAAAGTCTCTGTAATCTTTCTCAATGTATTGTAAGAACTTTATTGGACTTAATTAGTATTCTATTTAGAATACAGAGGACTTGCTAACCTCTTTAAGCCAGGCATGATAGAACAATGTACAATTATATTTGAAGTTATCTTTGAGTAAAGATTCAAAATAAATTTTTAACAAAATAGGTAGTGAATAATACGAATAAGTAGCTCATTATAAATGGTCAACTTTCTCAGCAAATGCATACTTTTTGAAAGCCTGCTTAGTGCAAAGTAGCATTTTAAATTGGCAAGTTGTTTCTGCCAAAATGAAATAGAACATATCTATAATGTTAAGAGGCTTACAATCAAGAGGGACATTGTAACAAAAATGAACCAATGTGGTTATGCAAATATATGTGTTACGTTGGAAGATTAATTGTTGAGGAAGCAGTATTTTTGTCTATATTTTTACTGTGAGAGTCAGGGTACAAATAAGATAATTTTAACCTGGGTTTCCAAAATTGAAGAAGGCATTCACAAGTAGAAGAGATAAAGCATATGTTTTCTAACAGTAAAAATAGCAAATGAGAAAGCTGTACAGCTAGAACAATGAGTGCTGTGTTGAAAGAACAGAATCATGTGAGTGTGACATAGGCTATGGAATGGGAAAATTATGAGAATGGAAGATGGCTATAGGAAAATTATGAAAGATTGTGGATATGAAGATAAGAGATACAAATTTTATTTGAGGAGGTTTTGAAGGTTTTTTTTTAAAGGGGATTATATAATCCCAATTAATTGTAGGAAGTTTGCATTACTGATTGCAATGATGAGATCCTGAAGACAAAGTGAGAGAAGTCAAGAAACTAAACCAAAAAAGTGATGTAGAATCGAAGATTTTTTTTTTTTTGGAAAGCAACTAAAGAAAAATGACCTGTATAGTCAATAATGTAATAAAAGACTTTTTTTGTTCCACTTTATTGTTTTTCTTTTCAACTTTATTTTAGGTTCAGGGGTACATATGCAGGTTTGTTACACAGATAAATTGTATGTCACTGAGGTTTGGTGTATGAATGATTCCATCACTCAGGTAGTGAGTAGAGTGCCCAATAGGTAGCTTTTCAACTCTTGTCCTCTTCCCACCCTCTCCCCTCTAGTAGTCCAGAGTGTCTATTGTTCCCATTGTTATGTCCATGTAGCTCCCACTTACAAGTGAGAACATGTGTTATTTGGCCTTCTATACTTGTGTTAATTCACTTAGAATAATAGCCTCCAGCTGCATCTATTTTGCTGCAAAGAATATGATTCTGTATGACTGCATGGTCATGGTATTCCATGGTATATGTGTACCACATTTTCTTCATCCACTTCACTGTTGGTGGGCATCTAGGTTGATTCCATATCTTTGCTATTACAAATAGTGCTGCAGTGAACATATGAGTGCAGGCATCTTTTTTTGTACAATGATTTACTTTCTTTTGGGTATATAACCAGTAGTGGGATTGCTGCCTCAAATGGGAGTTTTATTTTAAATTATTTGAGAAATATCTAAACTGGTTTCCACAGTGGCTGATTAGCTTACATTCCCAACAGCAGTGTATTAGCATTCTCTTTATTCTGCAATCTTGCCAACATCTGTTATTCTTTCGCTTTTTAAAAATAGCCATTCTGACTGTTGTGAGATGCTATCTCCTTTGGTTATAATTTGTGTTTCTCTAATGATCAGTGGTGTTGAGCATTTTTTTTCATGTATTTGTTGGCTGTATGTATGTCTTCTTTTGAGCAGTGTTTATTCATGTCCTTTATTCTTTTTAAAATGGGGTTAGTTTTTGCTTGTTGGATTGTTTGACTTACAGATTCTGCATATTAAAACTTTTTCAATGTATAGTTTGCAAATACTTTCTCTCATTCTATAGATTGTTAAATTCATTGATAGTTTCTTTTGGTGTGTAGAAGCTCTTTAGTTTAATTAGGTTTCATTCATCAATTTTTGTTTCTGTTGAAATTGTTTTTGGGGATTTAGTCATAAATTCTTTGCCAAGGCTGATGTCCAGAATGGTATTTTTAAGGTTTTCTTTTACAGTTTAGATCTGATATTTACATCTTTAACCCATCTTGAGTAAATTTTTTATATGGTGTAATGTAGGGGTTTAGCTTCAATTTTCTGCCCATGGAAAACTAGTTATCTTAGCTCTATTTATTGAATACAGAGTCATTTGCCAGTTACTTATTTTTGTTGAATGTGTTGAAGATCAAATGGTCATAGATGTGCAGCTTTATTTCTGGATTCTGTGTTTTATTCCATCGGTATGTGTCTGTTTTTGTACCAATACCAGGCTGTTGAGGTAATGTACCCTTGTAGTATACTTTGAAGTTAGACAATGAGACAACTCTAGCTTTGTTCCTTTGCTTAGAATTGCTTTGGCTATTTAAACTCTTTTTTTACTGGCATATGAATTTTCGAATTGCTTTTTTTCTAAATCAGGGGAAAATGACATTGGTAGTTTGAAATGAATAGCATTAAATCTGTAGATTTCTTTGGACTTTATGGTCATATTAATGACATTAATTCTTCCAGTCAATGAACGTGGAATCATTTTCCATTCATATGTTTCATATTGATTTCTTTCAGCAGTGTTTTGTAATTCTCCTCATAGAGATAGTTCACCTCCTTGATTAGCTGTATTCCAAGGTGTGTGTGTGTGTGTCTGTGTGTGTGTGTATGGCTATTGTATTAGGTTAGTGCAAAATAGCAGTTATTGTATTAGGTTAGTGGAAAAATTACTTTCAATGACAAACACTGCCTTTACTTTTGCACCAACCTAATAAATGTGATTGCATTCTTGACATGACTCTCAGCTTGAATGTTATTGGTATATAATAATGCTACTGATTTTTGTACATTGATTTTGTACCCTGAAACTTTACTGCAGTTCTTTACCAGCTCTAGGAGCATTTGACAGAGATTTTAGGCTTTTCTAGGAATAGAATCATGCCCAGAAAATCAGTGAAGAGACATAATTTAACTTATTTTCCTATTTATGTGCCTTTTATTTATTTCTCTTGCCTGAGCTCTGTGACTAGGACTTCTAGTACAATACTGAGTACGAGTGGTGAGAGTAGGCATCCTTATTTTGCTTCAGTTCTTAAGGGGAAGGTTTCCAGTTGATGCCCATTTTGTACAACGTTGACTGTGGATTTGAAATATATGGCTGTTTTGTTATTTTGAGGTATGTTCTTTTAATGCCTACTTTTCTAAGGCTTTTTATCTTGAAGGAATGCTGGATTTTATCAAGAGACTTTTCTTCATCTGTTGAAATGATTACAGGGTTTTTGTTTCTAATTCTGTTTATGTGGTGAAACCTTTGTCAGATTTTGGTATCAGAGTGGTACTGGCTTTGTAGAATGATTCAGAAAGAGATTCTGCCACCTCTGTTTTTTGGAATAGTTTCAGTAGGGTTAGTACCAGATGTTCTTTATACATCTGATATAATTCAGCTATGAATCCTTCTGGTCCCAGACAAATTTTTGGTAGTTTTTTTTTTATTATTCAATTTAAACTCAATATTGGTCTGTTCAGAGCTTTTATTTCTTCCTGACTCAGTCTTTGGAGGTGGTGCATTTCCAGGAATTTATCAATTTTCTCTAGATTTTCTAGTTTGTGTGCATAGATATGTTCATAGTAGTCTCTGAGAATCTTTAGTATTCCCTTTGGATCAGTTGTAATGACACCTTTGTTGTTTCTGACTGTGCTCATTTGGATCTTCTTTTTTTTAAATTTGTTAATCTAAATGTGGTCTACCAATCCTCCTGTTTCTTTCAAAGAACCAGCTTTTGATTTTGTCTATCCTTTGTATGGATTTTTGTGTCTTAATATCATTCAGTTCTTCTCTGACTTTGATGATTTTCCTTCCTTCTGCTAGTGTTCCTTTTGGCTGTGTCCCCACCCATATCTTGTCTTGAATTCCCACGTGTTGTGGGAGGGACCTGGTGGGAGGTAATTGAATAATGGGGGCAGGTCTTTCCTGTGCTGTTCTTGTGATAGTGAATAACTTTCACAGGACCTAATAGTTTTATAAGAAGGAGTTTCCCCGTACAAGCTCTCTTCTTGCCAGCCACCATCCATGTAAGACATGAATTGCTCCTTGCCTTCTGCCATGATTGTGAGGCCTCCCTAGCCATGTGGAACTGTGAGTCCATCAAACCTCTTTTTCATTCCAGTCTCATATGTTTTTATCAGTAGCATGAAAATGGACTAATACATCTGGTTTTGGGTTTAGGTTGTTCTTGTTTTTTCTAATTCCTCTGGTGCAATATTAGATTGTTAAAGTCTTTATAATATCTTATTGTAGATATTTAGCATTATAAACTTTCCTCTTAACACTGATTAACTGTATCCCAGATATTTTAGTATGTCATGTCTCTGTTTTCATTTATTTCAAAGATTTTTTAACTTTCTGCCTTAAATTTATTGTTTACCCAAAAATCATTCAGGAGCAAGTTTGTTAATTTCCATGTAATTGTGTGGTTTACAGGGAGTTTCTTGGTATTGATTTCTATTTTCCATCCACTGTGTACTGAGACTATGGTTAGTATGATTTTGATAATTATGAAATTATTTAGATTTGCTTTATGGCCAAGCATGCGGTTGAACTTACATATATTCCATTTGCATACAAGAAAAACATATATTCTGTGGTTGATGGATGGAGAGTACTGTAGGAATCTATTAGGTCCAATTGGTCAAGTGCCAAATTTAACTCCAGGATTTCTTTTTTAGTTTTCTGCCTCAGTAATGTGGCTAACACTATCAGTGGAGTGTTAAAGTTCCTCGTTCTTATCATATGTCTGTCTAAGTCTTTTTGTAGGTCTAGAAGTATATGCAATATGAATCTTGGTGCTTCAATGTTAGGCACACATGTGTTTAGGATAGTTAAGCCATTTTGTTGGATTTAGTCATTTACCATTACATATTGCCCTTCTTGTCTTTTTCTAATGTTGATGATTTAAGTCTATTTTATCTGATATAAGAATAGTGATCCCTGCTTTTTTGTTTCCCATTTGCATGACAGATCTTTCTCTAATCCTTTACCATGAGTATGTGGTTGTCATTACGTGTGAGGTGGGTCTCTCAAAGACAGCAGACATATAGTTATCATTGTTTTTTATCCAATTTGCTACTCTGTTCTTGTTAAGTGGGGTGTTAAGATCATTTACATTCAATATTAATATTGATGTGTGAGGTTCTGTCCTATCATGAAGTTGTTAGCTGGTTGTCTTGTAGTTCCTATTGAGTAGTTGCTTTAAAGGGTCTGTGGACGATGTACTTGGGCATGGTTTTGTGGTATTCTTCTTTCATCTCCATGTTTAGGATTCTCTTAAGGATCTCTTGTACGGCTTGTCTAGTGGTAATAAATTTCCTTCACAGTTCCTTATGTAAAAATGTTTTTATTTTCCCTTTCCTTATGAAGCTTAGTTTGGTGGGGTATAAAATTCTTGGTTAGAGGTTCTTTAACAATGCTAAACATAGGCCCATAGTCTCTTCTGGATTGAAGAGTTTATTCTGAGAAGTACACTGTTAGCCCTAGGGAGTTTCCAGTCTGAGCTTTTAAGATTTTTTCTTTAGTCTTGACCTTAAACAGTCTAGTGACTATATGACTTGGTAATATTCATTTTGTATTGTATCTTGCAGATGTTTCTGAATTTCTTGTATCTGAATGTCTGCCTCTCTGGAAAAATTAGGAAAATTTTCTTGAACTATTCCTTTAAATATGTTTTCCAGATTGTTTACATTTTTCCTTCTCGATAAAGAATGCTAATAATTCATAAGTTTGATTGCTTTATATAATCCCATATTTCTCATGCTTTGTTCACTTTTGTAATTCTTTATTAAAATTTTTGTCTGAATGGCTTAGTTCAACAGACTGTCATCCAGTTCTGAAATTTATTTTCTGCTTGGTCTAATCTATTGACAAAGCTTTTAATTGTGTTTTGAAATTCTGTAAGTGAGTTCTTCAGTTCCAGTAGCTCTGATTGATTTCTTTTTAAAATGTTGACCTCTTCCTTTATTTCACAGGTTTCTTTTTGTTAATTTTCAAACTTCTCTTGGAGCTCATTGAGTTCTGTTATCCATGCTTTGAATTTTCCATCTGTTATCTCCGTACCTACACTTTGACTTTGCACCATTGCCAGAGAGTTAGAGTGAGGCTTCAGTTGTCACACATTCTGATTTTTTATGGTGGCAGAAATCTTATACTGTTTCTTTCTCATCTGGAGAGGATTGCATTGGCTAGACATTGCTTCTATAGTCCTGTGCACTTCTAGCAGCAGGTTTTGTATTGGACTGTGTGGTTCAACCTATAGGCCAGTAGGTGATATTTGCGAGTAAGAGCCAACTGCTGCATAAGCAAGTAGGTATGAACTTGATCATTGTTTACTGTGAGGTACTTTCTGTAGTTTCAGGTGAAATTCTGAATACTGGGGTGTCTGATATCCTGGACTTCCTGTATTGTTGGGGTGGCAGGACACAACTAGGCAAAGCTGGAGCCCCTCACTTGGCCATGAATATGCCAATGATGAGTGTAGGCACCTGCCATGATGAGGGTGGCTGGGTGAAGCTCCTGGTGAAGTGCACTGAGGAGGCTGCCCCAGCTCCCTGTCCTAGATAGGCAGGAATGAAATCTGTTTCCCTACCACACTCCTGTTCCAGGTCCCTTGACTCCTAGTTCAGATGCATACCATAGTCTATCTCTGGGCTACAATATGATTGAAACCAACAGGGAATGCCTGTTTTGTAACTCTCCATGGGAGTGATTTCATGGCATAACGCCATCACTTAACCCAATATAGATACTTTTAGAGCTTGTCTTTTGTTCCATGTGGCAGGATCACTACTTCTTGTAAAGGAAAGGATGGTCCCATCTTTGCACTCGTGTGAGCATGCAAGTGAGTGTTGGTTGTTCTGGTGTCAACTGAGTGGGTTGGACCAACCTCAGGCCCTGAGGGAACAGGTCAGTCACCAGAAGAGTTTGAATGGGGTAGGTAGTTCCTCAGTCCCCAGCCTTCCAAGTGGCCTGCTGGATAGTGTGTATGAGCCCTGAGGGGGCTGAACCTGGGTCGGGTTAGTGCAGAGTACAGGTGTTGGCTGTGATAAGGATAGGAAGGGTGGTATGTTCCCTGGGTCACCAGCCAAACTCTCAGGCGGGGGCAGGAAGAACACTTAGGCAGTGGGATCCAAAGGAATTATCATAGGCCTGTAAGGGTTGAGTTTTCAAAAGGGTCCAGCGCTGCAGGTGAAATGTACAGGCAAGGGAAGGAGGGTTGCCCCATGAGCCTTTCATTGGAAAGGGTGGGATCCCTGAGCTGAGGCAGTGGAGATTGTTGGCTGTTGGGTGCCGGTCACACTCGCACTTCTCTTTCACTCAAATGATGCCCAGCTTTACTGTTGAGTGCATGCTAAAATACCAAGCATTGTGTTATCTCTGAGAGTTTTGTCCCACGGAAACACAGACACATGACCCACTGCAGTGTTCAGGTGGGGTGGGGTCATTGTGCTTGAAGTACAAGCCATGGAGCCTTGACTGGCTAGGAGTAGTGGGGCTTTGGTGGGGGTGGCAGTCACAGTCTGCAGCCTGGGTGTTCCCTGGGGCAATGCAGAGCTGTCCCTGCCAGCAGAGTTTAGGCAACGGGAGGGTCACTGTGGTGCTAGATGCCCAGGCTGACTAGCCTTACTTGGCTCAGAATGCAGAGCTGTATCTGCCGGCAGAGTTCAGGCAGGAATGGGATCATTGTGCTGGACACCCAAACCGAGCTTTCTAGCAAGGAGAAACACAGCAGCCTGTCTGCTCCTCAGCACCACAACTGTGGCCTCTATCAGAGCTATGGCAGCTGGCCACCTGGCTGCTCAGGAATCCAGGACCTGTGGGAATCCACATGAGGGACTCTCACTCACTCACCCTCTCCCTGTTTTTGGGAGCTTCTCCAGGCTCCATGCTAGTTGCAGGTAGGTGGCTGCTGCCTGACTTTGCTACTCTCTATTCTCTGTGGCTACTCTCATTTCCTTGGTGAATCCGAAAGTAGTCTCTTAGACAAACCACTTGAAGAATTGCTATTTACTCTCCACTTTGTTTTCTCCCTGCTAGAGTGGTGCACACTAGCTGCTTCTAGTCGGCCATCTTGAACTTTGTTGCTTTATGTCAAAGCAAGATCAAAAAAGGAATGCCTTACTTACCTTATGTCCTTTCCTACTCTGTCACATTATCAAACGTGTATACTGACGGTATAATTAGCCCCAAATGGTCTTTCCCATTGATCTTGCTGCCTGATTTCCATCAGGTAGCTTAGCACCAACCAGCACAACGTATGTCACCTTTAAGCTGGGGGATCATTCTGTGTGATTCAGCATGGGTGACTAATCTTAAGTCTAGTCCACTGGAAATGCCTTGACATAATAAACATTGACATAGCATTTGTCTATGTCAAGTCCAACTGAATATTTCTGCTTCTGCCATTTTGCAAATTACTACATATAACATATTAATTTCAATTAAATCTTAATATCTAAAGTATGTATGACAACAAGTAATAATAACTATTTTCAAATGAAATTTGGAGAAAGGAGGTAATATAAGGATTAGTAGAATGTAGTTCTATTACTATTTAATCCTAGGGAACAATGCCATCCTTGGAAATCATTTTTACTGTTATATTTTGATTACATTATTACCTGTCTGATCATTATCAAGAAAAAGACAATTACAATAAATTTTATTATTCAAGAATAGTAATGTAACAAACATTGAGTTAATAAATTATAATTATACCCATTTTGTAGTTAAATAACTTGAAATGTATAGAGATATAATTATTATTAGAAATCACATTTCAGGAAAGTGGGAGAGTCACTCAGGGAACCCTGTTCTTTCTCATGCTGAATTCCAGACTTAGAGGCATTCTTTGATATAGCATTTTAAAATATTTCATTATTTCCATATGAATTTCTAAACCTCAACAATGCTTTTCATTGCAGTGTTCAGGCTGGGCTTACTATCTGTCTTTCTATGAAAATAATGTTAAATATTATCTCTATCTTGTGTTATCTCATTGTCAAAGGAATTCTAAAACCTTAGTATTAGTTCTGCTTAAAAATACACTCAGTTTTAGTAATAAAGGTACTGATGATGTTGAAAGTAAAAGTTAGTGTTTGCTGATCAGTTAACACATGCTAGGGTCTATCTTAAATTGATCCCAATACAATTCAGAGCAGTTAAAATATATAGAGGCAGAAAGATGAATGGCTGTGTAAGAACATGAAGAATTTCTCTCTGCCCAGAACAATTTCTTTCACAACACCTGCATTGTGATTACAACTCATTCCTCAAGTTTCAACTTAGAATTTACTGCCACAAATAGATTTTTGGGTCCCCACATAAATTCCTGACAATGCATGGCTATGTACCCCTATCTGTATGTTCCCTTTTATCTTTTATCGTAAGAAAGCACTAGGAACCATGCAAGTACAGGAACTTGTTCACCATTGCATCTTGTTCTTAGCAAAAATGTGGTTTAAATTGAATAATAAATGAACTAATTATTGGAACTAAATTTCTCCCACCTCCACATTCTTTTGCATTTGATCTAGAAGGAATCTCTAGTTTAATCCTGGCAGGTGCTTTTGGCGACTGAAAAAACATTCTCCAGGTCTGTCTATGATTTCAGGCCAGAAGTGGTAGACAGTTCTTATGTCCATTGACAAAGTCCTACCTAAATATAATGCATTTGGATTTTCCACTTTTTGGAGACTATACTTTCTCTAAAGTCTTAAAAATTATCAGTTCATGTAAAAGCACAACATGGAAATAAGGAAGTATTAACTCCCATCAGAGCAACTATCAATTAAAAGGGTAAGAATCTTTAGTTAATATCTTGGCTTCTCACCTGTTCCACAGACAATTGCTGGCAGGCTTTCTGTAAGGTTCTCTGAGGTCCTGTAGTAATATTGTTTAGTTCTAAATCAGTACTCTTAGGCCGGGCATGGTGGCTCATGCCTGTAATCCCAGCACTTTGGGAGGCAAAAGCTGGCAGATCACGAGGTCAGGAGATTGAGACCATCCTGGCCAACATGGTGAAACCTCATCTCTACTAAAAATACAAAAAATGACCTGGGCATGGTGGTGCATGCCTGTAATCCCAATTACTCAGGAGGTTCAGGCATGAGAATCACTTGAACCAGAGAGTCAGAGGTTGCAGTCAGCCGAGATCCTGCCACTGCACTCCTGCCTGGAGACAGAGCGAGAGTCCATCAAAACAAAACATACAGACAAAAACAAACAAACAAAATAATCCCCTGATATTGGCTTTCTCTCTATTGTATTTCACTTCCCATGATTCTTCACTCCTGTTCTTTAGAAATCTCAATTACCTAAACTCAATTCCTTGTCTCAGTTGAGACTCTCAAAAACTATAAAAATCTATTGATCATTACATTTCTAGATCCATTCAGGTTTTTCCTCCAAAGACAACTTTTGCTCACTCCTTTCTGAACTTGAATCATTATTCTGATTTCCACTTTTAGAATGCTATGACATATAGCACGACAAGCTGTAATACTAATGTAGCAGTGATAGACTCCATTTCTGTGTCTATTCTTCCCACTGTTTCTGCAGTTTCTCTATTAATTTTAAGTTTATGCAATGACTACCTCTTCATATCTAGTCTCTTTGTAGTGCTGTAGGTCTAACTTGCTCATTATACTATAGCCCTTACCCTAGATACTAAAGATGAAATACCTAGAGACCAAGGAAAGGCTGAGCTGGAATTGCTTTGAATTACAGTACAACTTAATTCAGAAGCATATTATTATGGTTATTTAAAGACATCTCTTACTTATCGACCTATCTGGATGTCCTTTTTCTTCAAATGCATCCAAAATATATATATTCTGATATATATATATATATATTCACATATATATTCTGTATGTATTTATGCATATTATATACATGTGGGGATAACATATATCCTCATTTATTACCCTATTTTCAGTTACTTGTATCCCCATTATTATATGTAATACCCACCTTTGTCTCAAGGGTATGGAATTTTGGCTTTAAATTAGGAGAGTTTGAAAAAATATGATCTTATTTCTTATTTGGGGTAGTAAAAAGATGGAGAAAAAATAAGCTTAGAAAAATACATAATGAATGTAAGAAAGGCAGAAAAACTCATCTTTAAAGAAACGGGGGGATAGAAAATGAATAAATATGAATTCATCCAAGATGATTTCTGCATTCAGGGGCTTCCTCTATGAGAAAGTATCAATTCTAGCACTTTCCTGTGTCCCAGGATGTCACATTTCATTGACTATTATTCAGTTTGTATGAAAAATATTGTTTTTTTCCTGTTCATGTACTGAATTGCAGTGACTGAATTTCAAAGAATAAATCATTTGCTAAGCTAGAATCAGCCAATTTGATTACAATGCATTAAATATTAAAAACATCTTTACATTTGTTTTGCTGAAACTTTCTTTGTAATATTTTCCTTCTATGGTCAAGGCAATTACTCTTCTTCCCTTTTCACTCTTAATATTTTAATCAAATTATACGACTTCATAAACTCAGTTGAAAAGTGTTGGCATGTTTTTAATAATGTGGAAGATTTATGGTAAAATTGGTATTGATTTCACCTTAAATGGTGGAAGAATTTATGAGAAAAGATTAAGGTGAAAAAACATTTCTTTGTGGGAAGCTTTTTTTCCTTCCCATTCTCTTTATAATAACTTTGCATGAGTACTATTAAAATGTTTTGTTTTGTTTTTTAAATTTTGGAATTATTCCTGATTCTATGGGAAATTATAGAATAGTATATATTTAATAATATGGCATACATGTAAGATAATCTGTATCTCTAGCACATATCTTGTCAATGTATCTTTTGTCAAAGTCTAGTGATATATTTATACACAGATTCTCTTACAATTTTCTCTACACTTATTTTGCTTTTTATTTGTTGCTCTCTTTTGGACACAGAAATCGCTCCTCAAGTAAGAAGTCATTCTAAAACTGTTTCTTTCTGTTTATCCATAACAAATACATCCATAAATTAACTGTCATAATGCCTACCACAAACAGGCTATCAATACTATCTGTCCACAATTTATCATAGTAACCTAAGTAATTTGCTTATTTGAGAGGATTCATTAATTATTCTCGTGAAGAACATTTACCCATTCTCACATTGATCTGTGACAGAATTCAATAGGAGCGAAGTCTTGGAAAAAAAAAGAGATTTTCAGAGAAGTAATTAACTTGCCACTGTAACTATGCCAGAAGGCATAAGAGATAATCATATCATTCAGTCAGCAACTATAAAAGTATGTGTGAATATTCATGTGTGTGTGTGTGTATGTATGTATGTATATATTTTATTCTATAGCAACTCATAAGAGTAAAGTGTACACCTCTGATTGTAAGGAAACATAATATATTTTTGTTTTTTATAACTGAGGCCTGTTAAGATTATTTAGAGTGAAGCATTACTGACATGGATATGTTTGCAACATAAATGGTTTAAAAAAGGGAGAAATTCTCAAGGTTATTCGTAGTAACATGGAAAAAGTACATAGTCACCCATGAATCAATGGATTTAAATGAGTTGTAGTTAAAAAGACTTTGGGAATATATGGAATCTCAATCACAATATAAAAAAATAAATGTTTTCTTTAAAAAATGAATTAATGTTAGTTAAGTACCATATTTATGTTTTTTTGTTGTTGTTGTTTTTGTTTGTTTGTTTGTTTT